>JAKTUW010000045.1:0-67271 GCA_030556915.1 Wickerhamiella qilinensis
CCGGGCGCCGCCGCCGAGCCGTTCGCCAGCGGCGGGCCCTGCGGCTGCGGGTTGGTGGCCTGGAACTGCGCGTAGCCCTGGCGCTGGCTCTGCGCGTAGCTCATCGTGCCCGACGCCGAGACCGTCGCCGACGGCGGCGCGTGCATCAGCAGCGGATGCTGTGGAAAGTTCGGCTTGCCCGTGCTGGCCACGCTGAGCGGCGGGTAGGGCCCCGGCAGAGGCACGCCGGGCGAGCGCGCGCGGGCCAGCAGCGTGGCGGGCGATGTGCGCGGCGGGCCGGCTGGCTTGAACGGAATCCCTTCGACCGTCTCGATGGCGTCGCAGATGGCGAGCAGGCCGACCGCGTCATAGTACGAGCTGCCCATTGGCTGTGGCTTTGGCTTGGGCTTTGGCCTGGGCTTTGGCCTGGGCTTTGGCCTGGGAGAAGGGGATGGAACTGGAAGGGCGGGGCCGGGGGCCTGGGAGGCGGCGTGCTGGTTGGCAGCAGTTGCTCCTATCCGACGTGAAAGGCGGTGCGCTTCGTGGGGAAGTGGGGCACCAGGGGGACAGCGGGCGATCTAGCGAAAGAAGAATCCCCGCGCGGAGAAAAAGAGTGGTGATATGGCTAGGAGTTCTTGATTTAAAATCCACCGAGGGCAAAATGCAAGTGCTGGGAGTTGTGTGCAGCGTGCTGCAGCAGCCCTGCATATCCGGGACCGTCCATCTCCCGACCCGGCAGCGCGGTGGCGCTCGCCTGGGCACTTGCCGGGGCGTCTGAGCGGCATTCCTGGGCACAACACGTTCATTGGATTCGGCTCCGGTTGAGCCCGGCCCATCCTGCAAACCTACAATGCCTTTGGCCCCATGCGCGCGGCTCGCCGGCGTGGCGGTGCCTTCGGCGCGGGGGGGCGTCCTTTCCTCCCAGCAGCGGGCCCCCCCTTCTCCCAGGCCTGCGCCGACTTGGCAGGCGCGTGCATGCCCCGGCTCCCAGGGAACCACCCAATCAGAGCCACTTTTCTGCAAGTTTAGTAACGGCCGTCTGCCTTCGCCGACCATGCCCTTGCCCGGCCGCAGGGTGTCCAGGCCCGCGCCAAGGGCTCAAAATAGTAAGCAGACACGAGCGCCGGCAGGCCCAACAAGTGTGTGCCGGCCGCTCGCGCTGGCAGTGCGCTGGCAGTGCGCTGGCAGCGCGCCTGCCCGTTCGTGAGCAGAAGAGCTCTCTTCCCCCACAGCTCCCCGCGCGGCCCCTCGCTACAGGTTAATCTTGACCGCGTTCATTAAATAATTACTGCAATTGCTTTGAGTTTGATGCACTTGGCCAGGTGCATCCAGCTCTGTTGGTTGAACGTAATTAACTCATCGCCGCATAACTGTGCGTCTCGATCGGCGCTCGTATGGCTGCAGCCTCCACGCCCCAGGGACGGACAGTAATAATAGTGCGGCAGAACCTCGATATAAAAAGCGTGCAGCATTTGGACGAAGCAAATTCTGCCGGCCGCTAACGCGAGAATGCGTGCCAAAAAATCTAACACCGAAAGAATAACACAAAAAAGCATATCAAATATTATTATGTAGGTTTCATAGCTTGCACGGGCGGGGCGCCTGTCTGAACTCAGAACCTTTACACGAGTAGCACCGCGTTCACCGTGCCATCGCGATCCGGTTCGTTCGTGATCTGGGCGTACTTACCCCACACAACTTTACCGCCAGCAGTGACAATCCCAAGCTCACTCACATTCACCTCAATGATGGTACCTTTGGTCAGAACGCCAAGCTGGGTGTACATCGGGCTCTGTGGGTTCTTCTTCACAGACAGAATAGGCAATGACACGGTTACGCCCAGCTCGGGATGAGTGACATTGGCCTTCTTTTGACGCAGCGCTGACGGCCGGATAATCCGCTCCGTTTTCACAGGCCGCCGAGTGAAGCCCTCGCCAACAAATGTGTGCTTGGTGATCATGCGCTTCCAGCTCTTCTTCTGGCGCTTACCAGTCTTGATCGCCTTGAACATTTCCTCCTCCGCAATGCCGCGCACTTTAGGCAGTGGTACACTGTATTTGTCGGCCTTCTCCAGGCGCTTTTGCTTGATGGACGTGCTCAGTGCCTTGGCAGTATTTGTAGTCTGACGATCCAATAAATAGGCAGGCAGGGCCTCTCCGGGATTTTGCGGCTCGCCACTGCCTTTGACTTTCGACTGTTCGTGTTGCTTGATTTTCTTTTTCATCTCTACCTTCTCGGAGTACCGCTTCTTTGCAAACATCTTTGCCTTGAATCCTCTCAGGTTCTGCGCATCCTTGGCGATACGGTGGCCCTCGCGCGCCTCCTTCTTGCGTTTGCGTTCCTCATGGTCGAGCCTTCGGCCATACTTTTTCGTGTGTTGCTCAATATACTCGTTCTGCGGCATACTGAAGCAGTGATAATGAAATTTTCAGGTCCAATATCAACGTCCGTCCCGATCACAAAGGTTGGGACAGGTGCAAAAAAATTATATAATCTCGAGACCCTTGCCCTACAGTGCGCGCTGATGGCTGAAATTTCATACGACCGTTCATGTATCCGACGCAGACTTTCGAACTTGAAGATGGGCGATCTGACGGACTTTACGCAAACAGCGGAGCGTCTGGCTACGTCGTTGGAAGATGGCTCTATTATTTCGGACCAGACTATAGCTGACGCACGAGACGGCGTCTCCCTTCTGGACCTGAAAAACCAGGCCATGCTCTCGTACATTAACAACTTGCTTTTGGTAGTGGGTGGCCAATTGATGCATGCACAAGGGGAAGAAAATAAGGAGCTATTTGACGCTGCCGTCAAAGGTAGCGTCACACAACGCGTCGTGCTTGAAAAGGGTGTACGCGGCCTCGAGTCCAAAATCTCTTATCAACTCGATAGAACCCTCAGGGCTTACAGAAAAGCGCGGGACGCTGCAGAGAACGGCGCCGGTGCCAGGAGCTCTACGGGCACAAGAAATTCTGATGATGACGATGATAGTGATAGTGATGACCCCACTCGGTATCGACCCAATCTTGGGCAGCTTAGGACTACGAATAGACAGGATTCAAACTCGGAGAGCGAAAGCGATGGTGCCTCCAAAAAGTATACGGTTCCCAAGCTGTCGGCGACCACCCCCTTTGGCAAACAGCGTAAAGGCCGGCGGCGCGATTTTACTATGGAGGAGTATATTCGTGACTCCGCTGATGGCCCTTCTGCTGAACCATCCATTGGTAGCACGATTATGGACCACGGGCGGGGCGGAGAACGAACTGAGCGGGACCGCCGCAAGCAGAAAGAAATTGACGACTACGAAGAGGCCAACTTTACGCGTATCGAGCAGACCTCAGCCAAGCAAGCCCGCCGTGATGCCCGCCAGCGCCAACACGACGCTGGATCTCGGTCGTTCTTTGGCGAAGACTGGGGGTTTCTGGACAGTGGCGCTGCGGGCTCCGGCTCCGGCTCTGGTGGGAAGAAGAGAAAGCTCGGCGGTAAGAACCCCGGAAAGCGGCACAAGCGCTAGGCTCTCCAAGGTAGTGCCCCTCAGTACTTCATCATTTTCTTGTAGGAAACAGTATTTATTACAAAAAATGAATGCACGCGTCAGCAAGGCGACAACCAAGCAATACGTAGCACCATTTGCTACTATTACACCGTGCTCAGACCAAAAATTCCGCTTTGGACCGAACGATTTTCAAGCTCCCTCCTCCCTGCTACAGATCGAGGGAACGAGTTCAGAGAGGACACAAGGGGCTTTAGAACACGTAAGGCAAGTACACCCACGGACAGCGGCGCTTGTATTCAATATAGTCATCTCCATACTTTTGAGCCATCTTATCGAAATCACGCTTCGTCCTATGAAGAATCATGAAAAAGAAAAAGAAGGGATAAAAATAAGGTAACGGAGCGTTAAACCCGGTTATCAAGCCCCAGGTGAGGTTCTGAGTAAAATCAGCCGTGTAGTGTGCCTTTCGTGCCCACTTGAACCATCCGTCTGTCAACAGGGCCGAGCCGGTCTTGGTCTGGATATAGTCTGGGTTCTCCAGCACAGTGTAGGGCAACACAGGGAATGCCTTGCGGATGATAAGCTTTCCTTGCATCTTAAGCCGGAATGAGTTCTTTTGGCCGTTGGCGGTATCGAAGAAATAGTAGGCGATCGTGAGCAGAACCCAGAGAAATATCTGGTAGTTGCGAGAGATCTCGTATTCGCCCGGCTTGTGCGAGTACATGAACAAGATCATGTGGCAGTACGTGAAGGGCACGCCGGAGATATTCCAGAAAATAAGCATAAATCCGAACTTCTCGTAAAACATATCCCATGACGGAACAATTAGATGCTCGCCCTTGGCGCAGGCATTCCCGTACAGCCAGGTTGCGTACAGAGCAAACCAGGCTTGGCCGTTGACGTAGCCATAGGTCTCATGCTGGTGGAGAACCAGGGCCAGGGCCAGGAAAATCAGAGTGAACCACGGCAGCCGGACTTCGAAGAACAACTTGAGGTCGACCTTGCCGATGCGCGGATAAAGCGGTGCGCCCAGGAAAAAGTCGACAATAGGGTTGCCCGACATGCGCACCGCCGTTTTCTGGTATAGCGCCTGGAAGTAGATGAAAAACGAGAACGCGAAGCCAATGATGATAGAAACGGTCATGATTTCACCAAAGCGATCGAGCAGCACTGGTAGCCGGAAGAGTCCCGTAAAGTGCAACGTCAGAGCGATGGCCAGGGACGCGTACAGGGCCTGATAAGCGTTGCAGTAGTATTTCAGGTGCTTCTTCAGGTGGGGCACGTAAACACCCTCGACCCACAGCCCGCCCGGCAGATAGCTCGCCAGGAATAGCTGCAGCAAAAAGTAGCCACCTTCTATGGCCCAGGCCTCCTTGGTCGGGTAGGCCACCTGGTACGCCAGCTTGGCCAGCCGCTGAACAAACTGAGAAATCGATTCGCCTGGCTGGGGGCCCATGAAATGCGACCCGTTGAACTTCCAGCACACTACCATGTACCACATGAGTATGGGGAAGAGAATTATCATGGCTAGGTTACCGGGAGCCCCGCCAAATTCCGTTTCACCATGGTAGGTGGTGATGTCATAGGTCGGGACACCCTTGCGCGACGAGGCAGAACTTTCGGTCTTGGCCTTGCCGCTGGACCGCACGCGACGGCGAGTGGGGTAATAGTCCACTTCTTTGGGACTCTCTCCGCGAGCAGCGCGGGCCTGGTTACGCGTCACAACCATGGTGAAATTTAACTCGCGTTGTTTGTATTGCAGAAATGGATGCTACGGCTTACGTGGGACCAGCTGGACGATTGGAACGCGGAGCGGATGCAAAAAACCCTTTGGGAGAGAGGACGAGAGCCGGCCCGGCGTAAGGTACAAATACACTTACAAATACAATCCTCCCCCTGCCACCCCACCTAAAAGACAAGCGGAGCACCGTAGCCAGAGAAAAAGGTTAGGGCCAGATGCGATATGGGGCAAGGGCATGGTACGACCAGCGAGCCGGATCTGGGGAACGGGGTCGGAGATTACCCGCCGGAAATTAAGAGCCCGTGGGAAGGCGTCCCCGAGTTTGCCCCAAAATCCAGCCTGTTGGGGCCGGGCCACGGGGGTGTGGTCGGCGCGCGGCCGACGAGGGTGCTCCACTGCTGAACAGTGGCCAGGTTACTGCCATTTTCAGCGCGCTCTCTGGAACGGGGGCTCTTCTCGGCGCCGGAATTTTATGCATGGGTTATAGACCGCTACCGTAACAAGCGCAGTTGTTTGATGCCGAGACTTCTAACTCGACTTGCTAGTCTCCGAGCCTTGTCAGATCATATTTGGCAGCACTACGACTCACGGGAAAAACGAGCCCACAAGTGCGGCAGCCTGCAGCATGATCGCCGCCCGCCACAGTTGGCACTGGTTCCCCGGTTGGGCTCGGCGGCTGCATAAGGTGGCGCCGGGCACGTGTCTGTGGTGGCATCTTGCCTGGCCCGGACGGCGAGGTGTCGGCCTTGTTTCCCGCCGGCCCAAGCACCCCCGCACTCACGGTACAGACTGGCAAAGCTTTTTGGGCCTACTGGGTTACTGTCTGTCTTCTGAGAATCTCAGGGGTACTCTGGGGTTACCTTTGTTCTAGTATTCTCATCCTCCTCCCCTTCTAAGCTGGCCGTGCCCTAACTGTTGGGCCAGCGGCTATCAAACCTCGTGAATTTCTCAGAAGAACTCGCAGAATTTTAGTGGCTGGGTATGAACAAACGTCTTAGCAGAGCGATTGGTGTAGAAATGGGGGTTTAGCTCAAATTAGATACATTTATCCTGGTTTTCGAGGCTTGGATCCGCAAGAAAATATTCGTATGGGGCCCGTACAGCAAGATGCGGCAGTCCGATCTGGTGTATATCGTGGAGGAGTTAGTCATCAACGGCTCTGCATTGACTAGCTTTCGGAATCTCGCCACGAGTGCGCAGGCGCTTGTAGCCATTCCGGAGCGCCGAGCCCCTGTAATACAGGAAATTCCCTCTTGATTCGATATCATTGTTGCATGTAGGGCTTGCCCGGTGTCGAATCTGCAGGCCACAGCTGTATGCCGCGACAGAGACCCCCGGCGTTTGCACGATCCAAAACTGGCAGGCACGGTTGCGCGTGGGTGCCCACCCCTCCTAAGATCCGTTAACCACCGCTCCCAGCGGCTTGGTTCTAGACTGCGATACCAACAACGATGCTGAGGTACTATGCATATTTTTGCAAATCAGTAACCGCATCTTTACGCATTTGTATTGCGTTTTCATGGCCCTGCTTCTGCCCGTGGGCTGAATGCAAAGCTGACGTAGATGGAGCGGTCTAGAGTGCATGCAAGCAGTGCTTATGCAGGCAGGTGCATTCCATCACGTGCGCAGGAGCTCGCATGCACCCCCTTTCTCGGTCGAGCCCCAAAAACTGGAGATAAGCTAGACTTGCAGGGTCGGGATGATCCGGGGTAGAAGGTTTTCATACCGAGACGACACAATTAATGGCGCAGAGAACTCTCCGGGTCTCGCCATAGACTGGCGAAAAAGTCGTAATCTAGGGCGCCAGGAGTTCGCATTTGCCAAATTGAACTCCGGTTAACCGGGCCTGAATGACGGACCGATATAGTGACTGGAGTACGGCTGATCTGGTTGGAGCAAGGCCCTAGGCACGACACCGTCATAGCTTGTGAGCAACCCACCAAAAACTCCGACACTTTTCTGCGTATCAGCACGTATCAGTCTAGAACGCGGTGGTCTTGTTCTCTGCTTTCAGGTTTTGCAGGAAGCGGACCCCAACTTTTCCTCGCATACGCACGCGCGTTTCCGGACGACTAGCTCTGCTGTCGGGGACCTCCCACCCTACCCCATATGCAGCAGCTCACCTAAGCCCGTGCAGCCGTTATCTGCACGGGGTACGGCAGCGCGCTTTACCCCTGACCACCGAGGGCCCATTATGCCTCCCACGCAACGCTCAGCAGCGAATTTAAAGCTAATACTTGGGCACTATATGCTTGAGGACATTGGATATCTGCCTCAGAGATTGGTCTCCCGTTGCTGTCACCCGCGATCACGGTCGTCCACAGCAGTATTATTAGGTACGTTGAGGTGCAGCAACATGGTGGTCCCGCGCCGTGCCAGGAGTGTGATGAGCTTGCCCTCCCCATTCCCACAGACTTGTTGAGATGCATATCGTGGCTAGCCTAGCCGACGAATCCACTGCGGCTCGCCTAACTGTAGATTGATTTTAGAGGTCTAGAATGAGAAAGAGATTCTCTCACGTAGTGTAGCTGCGATTGCCCTCTTTTTACCTCCACTCTCGGTTAAAGCACACATGTGAAACAGCGGCAGCTGCCAGGGACCACTCTGCTTGGTCACATCTCCGGCTTCCCCTGATCGACGTTGGCGGCTATTCTGAACTCGGGGCCATACATAGCAAACATGGCCTGACCGAAACTCCGCGTTACGGCCACAGCCATAGTCCTGGGTCACCTGTTTCCTTAATGCCACTAGATGTTTGCTGCCGCATGGGTAGACGGGGTTCGAGTCCTGTCCTTTGGTCGAGCTCTTTTTGCGGACTCAACAAATTGGCCGCCTGACCGCTACGCTCGCTAGCAGCTCGCCGTGGACTCACACAACTGAGGGACGCAGCGTTGTGCATACGCTAAAGGCTGCCAGCTGCGGCATTTTCTTCGCCTCAAGGTCCTCGCAGGAGGCCTGCATGCACGGCGCGGATCGAAACGGTTCTGCCCAGCCGGCCAGGCCCATCCTGTAAGCCACGGATAATGCACCAGCCTGCAGGTGGACGCCTCGAGACTTGCGCACACGCGGGTTCACGTACTTGGCGCGCTCGTAGCAGCACACCATTAAGCAGTTTTGTGCGGCAATTTCTCGGCGTACGGGTCTAAACAGGTCCATTACATTGCCTGGCCGCCTTTGCTCTGTGCTCGCAAGCGATGCGCAACGGCCATCTTACATCGGGCTCCTCGAGCGCCGAACGCAATCTGTATGCGTGGTACCGCAAGCGGCAGAGGTGCCACAGCGTGCAGACCAGCCCTCAGGCCCAGGATGCATATTTCGACTGCCTCGTCATTCCTCCCCCGCCATATACGCCGAGATGGGGCACGGTTGGCCTTCCAGCCCCTTACTGCCAGTCTGGCAAAGCGTTACGGTAATTTATGTGAGCCCTCAGACAGGCATGTGTGGCGCGCCATTTTCCTCGGACGTTCAAGGGCGTTCCTGTTTAGGCAGCACCTCTCGATCACAGGGAGGAATATTTTTCTGAGTCGGTGCAGGGTGATCGACAGTGCATGAGATCGGCATGCGTCTGCATACGGGGGGAAAGGAGGGGAGGGGGAGAGGCAGCAGCCTGGAATAGCGCCCGCAGACCAGGGCAGCCGGTATACGTAGTTCGAGAGAATAAAAGGGAATCAGCGGGCGCTTGATCCTTATTTGGATCGCACATGAAGAAGAGCGGTTTCAAGCTCCAGTTCAGGCATGACACGGATGCGGAGTTTGGTTGCTCGTGCGGGTTCACGTCGGCTACTGAGGAGTCGTTAAAAATGCATTCGCCGACGTGCCCGCAGGGCTACTTTCAGGTTCAGCGCAAGCATGGCCATTTCCACTGTAATTGCGGAAAAACATTTCAATCCGTGGGGACGCTCACGCGCCATCACAGGGAGCAGTGCCCAATCCGCTGGCCGGAGGACGGGCCGCGATACCGCTACCAATGCAGCTGCGGTGCCAAATTCCAAAGACACAGCAACCTGAAGCGTCACTTAAACACAAAGCTGTGCATTCGGCGTTGCGAAGCGTTGGGCATTGCCAAGCCTTCAAAGCCGAGCGATATCGGACCCGTCAGCAGTGCCATGGATCTGCCCAGTGTTGCAGGGGCTGGGCCAATGCGGATTGGCAGCGAGCTGGTCAAGCCAAATCAAGCCAAGCCTGCTGCTGAATCTCTGCAGTTCGAGCATGTATTGTCTTCCGCGGCCCTTCCAAGCCCGCCCGCTTGTGCTAATGACATCCCGCGGCCTCGTGTCGCGCGGGATCAGGCTCCTGCAGCATCTGTAACACCGGGGACGGCCATCGGTGACAAAATGCCTGTATCCGCGCCATTGGCACGCCCGAGTCTTCCCAGTCTCATGCCGCAGCCAGTACAGCCTATATTTTCGCCGGACCCGTCTCCAACGGAATCCACGTTTGGTTTCAGGGAGTCTCGCCATTCGCTGTCTCGTTTAGATGGATTGAGCTCTTTGAAACTGGGCGGTCGCTCTAGCCCGGGCCTTCCTGGAAGGCGAAGCACCGAGCCGGCCATCATCCGGCCATCATCTGGGCACATGCTCCCACCTATTGCTAACACATCTGGGCTCAACGGCTCAAAGAGTTCTCCGCAACTTAACATCTCGAGCCTACCCCCTGCTCCTCTGGTCGTGCCTGCGTCTGTTCCGGTTGCTTCGCTTCCAACAAAGAGCGAACAAGCATCAAATGCACATGTATTAGCTCCCGCGCCTCCCCCGCGACAACCATCACGAGTGGGCTCGCTCGCTTCCTCGCCGGTGCCTTCTTCGCACCCTTCTCCGGTTCAGGGACCTGTACAATATGTTTACGTTCCTGTGCCTGTACACATGCCCCCTTTACCCATGTACACAGGAAACAGCGCTTCCCAGCCCGGAATGGGGTTCCCAGGCTCGCTTGCAGGACGGGCGCAACTCGGTCAACCTATTGCGGTGGGCGCGTCGCCTATGGGCTTCAACCCGCTGGTACCGCCTTCCCCTCATATGACGAACACTTACTCCAGGAACTGGGGCACGATACTATAGACTCACGGAGTTTCTCTATGACGTTTTTATTTATAGACTAGAACATACACAACTTGCTACGCTTGTAATAACACTCTTAACGACTGATCCCACCTGTTGATATGCTGCACAAATTGGATGAAACACGCTGGCCTCGATACTCCTCTCTATGGGGAGCACATCACGGAGCCGGTATCGGAGGCACAGACGCGCCAGACAAGTTCGGTCCAACAATTTATTTTTTTTTTTTTTTTTCCCCCCCGATAAGTTTGCGCCTTGTTTTGGTTCCGCCTTTCATTCAAGGCGCAGATCTGCGTAAACCTGCCGCATGCGGGCCTCATTATGATTGCGAGTCCCAGCTGCAAACCACTCGACAGATGATGAGACATGCCGTTAAGTACAAGCGCTAGCGAGCGAGTACATAGGGAGGCGCGATCTGCCGGGGCTAACGCAACATTGGCGGCACAATGGTCATTACAGACAATAGTGCATCTTTACAGACTTTAGTGACGGCCGAGGGCATTTAAAACCGTTGAAAGCTTTCGTGCACTTTCCCCCGGTCGGCAGAGGCACGGTCCCGGCGTCTGATGATCTGCTCCTGCGCCGTCATGCATGGGCTGGGCGTGACTAGTCGACAGCTCAACAGGGCGGATTGATCGGCTCGAATGGCAAGTGACCACAACGCCGCGAGCTATGCATAGATCATGTACATGCGAATGATCACAGCGCGACGTGCCGGGTCCTCAGAACACATCGTGGTCATCGCGAAAGATGCTTTGCATCAGATAACGTCCAGCCAATAGAAAAAATTTCAGCGGTAGGCTGGCTTGGCTCATGCAGGTCGCTTGGGAGAGTGGTGCTGCAGAGCGCATGGCTGCACAGGGCGGGACCAGTGGGTTACCCAACACGGAGCCTCGCGCTGTTATACCCTTGACCAAACAAAACCACCATTATGAAGATTCCAGCATTGCTGGCAATCGCAAATACCAAATGAGCCAGAAACCAAGCTCGAGAAGGGCAAACCAGGGCACCTCCGCCCACTCCAGGCAAAGACGCGGCCCACCAGGAGCCGGTGCAAAAATGGTCAGAATGGTCTAAGGCTCTATTGTATACGATGGGCTTTTGCTAACTATACGCACAGAAAACCTCAAATATCGGGTCATTATTTTTGTCGATAGAAGTCAAGGCTGGCCGAGACTCGCAAACAGCTTTATTTTTTTTTTACGCATGGCTCGTGTAAGCGAAACGCATGCAGGGAGCCACTGCGGGAGTACCCAGCCAACCGGGCCCAGCCAAGGCTACCCACAACAGGTTAGGACTTTGGCGAGACGAAGAAACCACGATCCCCGCGCCGGCACCCCAGGTTGCCGGGGAAACCGGCTGGAGAAAACCGACAGGGGCCAGAGCGTGTGGCCGACAACCGCAGCTTACGCCGGCGGGATGATGGCGCCCTCTTTGACGGCAGCCTCGTAGTAGTTGAAGATTGTCGTCACAGCCAGCAGAATGCTGCTGCCGGGCACCAGCGTGCCCAGTAGATCGGAGCTGACGGCCAACAGTCCAATAGACACACCACCGAGCGCTGCAGCCGTGGGGATGATGCGCTTGAGCTCGCGGTAGGTGGAGGACTCGCGCACGCCAACCAGACCGATGCCCTGTTCGCGGAATTGGCGGGCCACGTCCTTAGCGCTCATATTCGAGATCTCGGCCCACGTCTTGGAGAAGACGGCGCAGGCGGCCGAAACGAACAGGACGTACACTATGAGCTTGATGGGGTCGCGCCGGACCTCGGCCCAGTCGAGCGGCGGCTGCATGTAGTATGCAATACCGCCCACAGCGTAGAGGCCGAGGTTTGGCCGCGCCTCCCAGATGCCAAATACACGAGCCAGCAATGAGTTGGGATAGCGCGTGAACACCTGCTGGGAAATGAGGAACACGTTGGAGACCAGCGCACCCTGCAGCATGACGGGAGTATTGGCCGTGTAGAACAGGCGCACGGGGAAGTTGCCCATGGCCGTCTGGGCCTTGACACTGCGAATGGGTAGATTGAGCACAAGCGTGCCCATGTAGACCACGGCAAAGAACATAGCGATGGTCACGAGCACCTGCGACATATTTGGCTGGCTGTGGCGGGTGAACGCATAGACCAGAGCCTCGCGCTTGGACCGGCGGATTCCCAGGAAATGCACAAGCGCAACGACGGCACCCTCGAACTCGTAACCGCGGCCCGTGTTGACGGTGTTGGGCGAAAACGACTTCCAAAGGACCTGCTCACAGATGTTGGTGGACGAGAAGAGCGAGGTACCAGAGCCGAGACCATAGCCTTTCTGGAGCAGCTCGTCGAGCAGAATGACGATCATGCCGGAGACCACGAGCTGGATGACCAGCAGACTGCACACACCCAGGCCTAGCTTGGAGGGCAGGCCGTACATGCCGGTCAGCACGTAGACAACACCCTGGCCCGTGCACATGATAATGGCCAGCAACTTTTGTGCCGTGGCCATGCGGTCGCGGTCGCGCTTGTCGTCGCCGACCTCGATAACGCCAGTGCCGACCAGCAGCTGCAAGACCATTGACGACGTCACGATGGGCGTGATGCCAAGCTCCATGAGCGTACCGCGGTTGGAGGCCAGCATCATGCGCAGCCACATGAGCGGGTCGGCCGAGTCTGCCGACACGATGCCGTACAGCGGGATCTCGCCCATGACAAGGAACATGAGCAGAACCACGGCGGTCCACATGATTTTCTGGTTGAAGGGCACCTTGCGCTGCGGCGCGGCGACCTCGGGCAAATATGCCTCGAACGGCTTCACCAGATCCAGAAAACGGGTGCCTGCCATCCTAGTACGGGTTTACGGTCTTTGTGAGCTCAGACTTTGCCGGGGGAAAAGGTGTGGAGGAGAAGACAGCGTCGCCGCGAGGCGGGACGGTGAGCCCACGTATGCAGCACGTCACGTGTGCGACCCACTCTGGGCCAAACGCCAGCACACACGAGCCGTCAAATCTGAAACAGGGTGGCTGGAACTCGCGCTGAGATGTATATTGGAGAGTCGTTAGAGCCCCTAGGGAAAAACTAACAGTTAGCCTCGTATGTATATAGTATTTCGGGCCCGGCAACAGTGCTTGCGTGCTTTGTTGGCGACCTGCCCATGACACGTCACCCCTCTGCCCATCGGACCACGACGAACCGGAATGCTCCCCAAAAAAGTTGACTTCGGGGGTCGAACCCGAGACCTTGAGATTTGCAATCTCACGCTCTACCACTGAGCTAAGCCAACCTCAGTGTCCCAAAAAATGTTTGATAAAATATAAACCCCACTCTAGACATTGCCATTGCCGTTTTGGGCCACACCGTTAAGAAGCGCGGGTGATGGTCTCACATACTAAAGCCGAAAGTTGATCGGAAGGCCCAAGGGTACCAGGTTTTGTGCGCGAGAGAAATTCTTGCAAATATTCTTGTGACCAGCCTGCCTGAAGTGAGCCAATATCTACCACTACTTGGTAGGACTACATTTTGGTGCTAAGGACTTGGAGGGCCATAGTTAGTGCCGTAGCAAGCACCGTGAGGAACTCCAGCTATGCACATAGTGATTGTTTGTCTGATTTTCAGGCACATAGGTATAAATCTGCCCAGCACGCTGAGCGAGTCGCTGCCAGTCAGCACCTGAAACGATTAGGTCAAGCAAACCTTCGCCCAAGCAATTGATGGCAACAGGTTGGACGGTTACTCAATTGACTCTACAGCACAGTTTACGCCAGGTCCCAAGTAGCTGCACACTCTGGTACCACTTCCATCCCACGTTTTTACTTCCCAGGCCTGGCAGCCAAGCCTGCTGGCCATAACGCCAAAACGCCATAACGCCATAACACCATACCGCCCAAAAGCCAAAAAGCCACCGGAATGCCCAGCTCGGAAGGCCCGAAAGCCCACCGGGTCACTCCTTGGATGACCACCGCCGCACTGAGTAGAGTAGGCTCGCAGCACTGTCTGGCTGCAGTAGCTTCCTTATAGCGTCGCGAAATTCCAACGCTCCAGCCGCTCGTGCTGTGCTCTCCCCTTACCCTGGCTGTCGGGTTACGCGGGCAACCTGAACGGGGCCAGGGCCGGGCCAGCCTATGGCCAGGGGCGGGATGCGCGAGATGCTACGTGATACGTTGTTGGTGGCCCTGGGAGGGTTGGTTTGTCAAGCAAGCGCCGCTGGCGTGAACCGTTCCATCTCACCAACATATACAGCGATGTCGTGGCAAGCCTACGTAGACAACCTTCTCGGCTCGGGCAAAGTGGACCAGGCGGGCCTGTTTTCGCGGGCGGGCGACTCTGTGTGGGCGTCGTCGGCCGGGTTCGAGGTCGGCGGCGACGAGCTGCTGAAGATTGCCCAGGGCTTCGATGACGCGGCGCCGCTGCAGGAGACAGGCCTGCGCGCGCAGGGCCAGAAGTACTTTCTGCTGCGCAGCTCGGACCGCAGCCTGTACGGCAAGCAGGGCGACGCGGGCATCATCTGCGTGCGCACGAAGCAGGCCATTCTCATTGCGCACTACTCGCCGCCTGTGCTGGCCGGCGAGGCCATCAAGGTCGTCGAGGCCATGGCCGACTACCTGATCAGCGTCAATTACTAGCCACCGCGCGGCGGCGGCAGCGGCGCAGCCCGTAGTTCAATTAAGCGATAGCGTAAATTATTAGCGTCATTCTATGGGGACAGGGACGCGGCGGCGCGGCGGCGGCGCGGCGGCGGCGGCCCAGATGCAAAGTACGGGGTTGGCGCACGGGCCAGCCCAAAACGGGCGGGCACAAAAATGGGCCGAGGAGTCTCGAGACAAAACAAACAGAAAACAAACACACTTTGAGAACGAAGCACAGCGCCGCGATGTGCAACCCAGAGTCCCGCGGCGCGGCTAGACAGGCAGCACGCGGGCGTTGGCAACCCGGTCGACGTACGGCGCCAGCGCCGGGCTGGATAGGATATTGCCGATGATGGGCAGCTGGCGCAGAAAG
Organism: Wickerhamiella qilinensis; assembly: GCA_030556915.1. Lineage (NCBI taxonomy): Eukaryota > Fungi > Ascomycota > Dipodascomycetes > Dipodascales > Trichomonascaceae > Wickerhamiella > Wickerhamiella qilinensis. The sequence continues at coordinate 15,243 of JAKTUW010000045.1, forward strand.
CCGATGATGACGCCGAAAAAGTCGCCAAACAGGCTGAGGATGCCCAGCAGCTCGAAGGCGAAGCCGACGAACGACCAGCGCAGCAGAATCAGGACGACGCCGAGCAGAAACGCGGCGGACGCCTTGATTTTGTGCGGGCGCGTGAAAAATGCCAGCGTCTTGGCCGGCCCGATGATGAGCGCGATGCCGGCAATGAACAGCAGGTTGCCGAACGCCAGCAGCCGCGAGTCGAAAAACAGGGCGATGCCCAGCAGGAAGAACAGCACGCCGGTGCCGACCAGGCCCGCGCCCACTTCTGCGTTAGCTCTATTCAGGCCATCGGCAGGCCACCGGACGCGTGCCCGCCGTGGCGCCAGCCCGCTAGCGCGGGCTCTGCAAAAACTTACTCTGGATATCCGAGATCCACATATCGCGAGCCCAGGTGCTTTGCTTGGTCAGAATCTGGCGTGCCCGGACGAGGACCAGGATGGCTGGGAGCAGCCCAGGACAGAGCAGAGCGGAGCACAGCAGCTGGCGCCGGTGCTGGGAGATCGCGCGCTAACGGCCGGCCCACCGCAGCCCAGCCCTGGCTACAGCTTCGGGGCAGCAGCGCGCGCGGGCACGTCTCGTGCCTGGTCCAACCAACCTCCGCCTCGCCCGGTCCGCAGTAGGACGAATTTTCCGTCATTGGCACGGCCCGCCTCTCCCTGGCCTGCCCCGCACCATGATCGTTATCCCCAAGCTTGTGCTTTTCGGCGACTCTATTTTCCAGTTCGGCTCCACCGGGCCCGACGCCCTGGTGCCGGCGCTGCAGAGCCGGTACCAGCGGCGCCTCGACGTCGTGACCCGCGGGTTCTCCGGGTACAACACGCGCTGGGCGCGCAAGATGGCCGAGGCCGTGCTGCGCGGGCTCGGCCCGGGGCCCCTGGCCGCCGTCGTGGTGTTTTTCGGTACCAACGACGCGGCCCGCGCGGGCACCGTGCAGCACGTGCCTGTGGCCGAATACGCCCGGAACCTCGAGGCCATTGGCCGCACCGCGCTCGAGTTCACGGACCGGCTGGTCATTGTCGGCCCCGGGATCATCGACGAGGCCGGCTCGCTCGAGGGCGCCGCCATCCGCACCAACGCCGCCAACCGCGAGTACGCGCAGGCGGCGGCGGGCGTGGCCCGGCGCCTGGGAGCGCCGTTTGTCGACCTGTACGCCGAGTTCCGCCGGGCCCTCGGTGAGAACCCGTCGGCGCTGCCCCATGCGGGGGAGGCAGGCTTCCCGGCCGCCCGCGCCGCGCAGCTGGCGCTGCCCATCACCGATCTCGTGCACGACGGCATCCACTTTGGGCCGGCCGGCTATAGGGCGTTCTACAATGCCCTGGTGCGGGTCCTTCCCGCTGCCGAGGAGGTCCCATTTGTGCTGCCCGCCTGGCGGGACGTCACAGACCCGGACGAGTTTGATCCGCTTGCGTGGTATATTGCAAGCGGCCAGGCATCGTGATCCGCCTGGCCAGCCCGCAGAGCCCGGCTGTTCGACTCGTGCAGACACTTCTCGGCGCGCACAGCACGTAGACAGCTAGCGAAACCACTTTTTATTCAGCCCTTTTGAGTATGCCCCGAGCTAAAAGAGCGACCGGGCCACGGGGCAGCAGCCCGCTGCGCTGTTTCTTTTTACCCCAGACTTCCCCCCGGTGCCCTGGCCCCAGCGCCGAGAGCGGATTAATGCACACCACCCCCGCGCTGCATAAGCGCTGGCCCCCGGGGATCGCCCGTTCCACCTTTGCAGACTCGGAAGCCCAGCCTGCCCTGCGCGAGGGTTAGGCGGGCACCCCCGCACCCGGCAGGTGCAGGCCCGTGCATGATTCCCAGTCCGAGACGTCCCAATTCCCATTACCGGGCCCAACTTTTTTTAAACCGGCGGCATCCGTTTTTAGTCTCGACTCTATCTCCGGGGACCTCTCAACCACACACCCACACACACCAACCCACATACACACACACACACACACACACACACATACACACACACACGCACGCGCATGGCCAAACTTCTGCCGCCGCTGCATATCCGCGATGGCCGGTTCTACGACCCGGACGACCGCGAAGTCACCCTGCGCGGTATCAACTTTGCGGGAGACGCCAAGTTCCCGTTTCACGAGGGCTCGCAGAGCTACGTCGACTCGCCCTTCCCGCTTGCCGAGGCCGACTCGCACCTGAAACGCCTCCGGGCCCTCGGCTTCAACTGTATCCGCTACCTGTACACGTGGGACGCGCTCGAGAACGCCGGGCCCGGGCAGTACGATGAGGACTACATTGACTACACTATCGCCATGCTGCGCAAGTGTGGCGAATACGGTTTCTACGTGATGATGGATCCGCACCAGGACGTGTGGTCGCGCTTCTCTGGTGGCAGCGGTGCGCCACTCTGGACGCTGCACGCTGCCGGCCTCGACCCAGCCTGCTTCGAGGACACGCACACCGCCGTGCTCTACACGCCCGACAGCCCCCACCGCATCAAGATGGTGTGGGCGTCAAACTACCATCGTCTCGTCTCACAAACAATGTTCACACTCTTCTTTGCTGGCGAGATCTACGCGCCCAAGTGCCAGATTAACGGCGTCAACGTGGGCAAGTACCTGCACGACCACTACATGGCCGCGGTCGGCCACTTTGTGCAGCGTGTCCGTGCCGCAGACCTGGGCACATTTGTCCTGGGCTGGGAGTCGCTGAACGAGCCAGGCCACGGGCTCATAGGCTACGAGGACCTGAACACGTTCCCAAACGACCCGGGCCATGTCAAGCTCGGCACGGCGCCCACGCCGTTTCAGGGCATGCTTCTGGGCAGTGGCGTCGCGCAGACCGTCGACTACTACCGCTTCACGCCCGTGGGGCTACGCAAGGAAAGCGTCGTGACCGTCGCGCCCAAGCGCCCGGTCTGGTTGACCCCGTCCGACCTGGGCAAGATTGACCGAAAACACGGCTGGAAGCGCTCGTGGCCAGGAAACTGCATCTGGGCCCTCCATGACGTCTACGACCTCGACCAACGGAAGCTGCTGGCCCCTTATTACTTTGTCGAGCGCCTGCCCTACCTGCCCGAAGGCGGTAATCCGTTTGTCGAGCACTTTTTCATGTCTCACTGGGACGAGTTCCAGAAACTCATCTACAAGCACTCCGACAAGTGGTGGGTTTTCATGCAGGCACCTGTCAACACGCCGCCGCCCAATCTTGTGAAGCGCAATTACAAGCTGGACTTGACGCGCACTGTGTACACGCCGCACTACTATGATGGGCTGACGCTGATGCTCAAGCGCTGGCGGTGGATGAACGTTGATGCCGTGGGCGTGTGCCGCAATCAATACGTGTCACCGGTGCTGGCAGTCAAGATCGGGTCGCGGGCGATCCGAAACTCGTTCGACAGCCAGTTGGCCTACCTCAAGAGTGAGGGCGTGCAGCGCGTGGGCAATGTGCCCTGCCTCATCTCGGAAATCGGCATACCTTACGACATGGATCGCAAACGAGCTTATGACACAGGTTATTACGATGACCAGGTGCAGGCAATGGATGCCAATCACCACGCCCTTGAGACAGCGCGATTAAGCCACTCCATTTGGGTATACACTGGCCGCAATAGCCACAAGTATGGAGACTGGTGGTGCGGCGAAGACCTGTCGATATGGTCCAAGGACGACCTGCAGAGCCAAGGCACCGACGCGGCCGCGGGCGTGGACGACGCTACGGTTGCCGGCGTGCGTGCAGCGCCGGCCGTAGTTCGGCCCACGCCCATTGCCGTCAACGGACACATCAACTCGTACGGGTTTGACATATACAAGGCTACGTTCACGCTGGCCCTATCGGCGACTCTCACAAGCAAGTCCAATGAACTGCTCAAGGCGCCCACTCTGGTCTTCCTGCCGAGTTACTACTTCGACAAAGTCCACGACGTCGTGGTATCGTCCGGCAAGTACGAAATCACGGACAACGTGTTAACGTGGCACCACGGCGGCGGTCCGCAAATGCTGACCGTCCGAGGAACACCGCGATTCGCCAACAGCGCATATTCTTACGTCGATCCTTTCCTCAAGTTTGCAAATACTTCGCTCAAACTTTTGGGTTCTCGGCTCAGCTCGCGTAATGGGACAGCCAAAAATTAGCTACCATTTGTCGCGAGCCCCCGCCGCCGCCGCCGCCGCCACGAGCATGATATGACGGCGACGGCGCTCTATGTATTTTATTAATTAACACGAGAATCCCAGACCTGCTGGGTCCCTCCAGGTATCCTGTTCCGGGGAGGCGGATGGCCAGGAAATAAATAAAAAGTAGTCGAATGAGATTGCGAGATGATCCACGGATGTGTACTTGCGCAGGAAATTGAAAGAAGGGAAAAAAAAACCACGCCGCAGAACCGCGCAGTCCGCCATGGACTCGTTTGCATATCATAGCGTAGCCAAGTGCATGCCCAGTAAATAGGCCTCTGCAAATACATGGTTGGAGAATATACACCGGTTCTGACTTGGTGGCCGATGCGTTACCTTTTTCTTGGACAATCGCATCATAGGTGCCTCAAATCACGCACAATGTTGCTTGGAACCAGGCGCAATATCGCACATCTGGCTCTCCATAACATTTCGTCAGTCCGTCAGTCTCATTGGACTAACTGGGCTGAGCTAAAGTCCCATGCTGGTTCGCCTTCCGATCGCGGGCAGAAGCCTACGGAGGCGCCAGGTTTGACCGCGGCCTGTGGGGCCTGGGCAGCATACTCACTGCTCTTAGCGGCCGTGTTTATTCAGGCTGCATGCGCTGGGGTATTGCCGCGGTCCATCTCACATTCATTCGACTGCTCGGGGTGATTCGAACAGAAATTCATTACTAAATACACTCATCGCATACGACGACGAGTTGCGGTTCGGGCCAAAGCGAAACACGGCGCTCAGACCTCGATAGGTGCGGTATCTTTGCTGGCAAAGTAGGCATCCATGTCGGCATCCAGTTCCTCGCTCGATTTCAGAGGTCGGCGCGTTTTCTTGCTCGGTTTTTTGGTTGACTTGGAGCCCTTGGCGGACGCCTTGGGCTCAGTAGTGACATCCATCCGGTCGTCAGCGGCAGACTTGGAGGATCGACTCTTGGGCCCACCACGGCGCTTTTTGGACTCAGTGCCCTTCGAAAGGGCTTTGATACCACTGAGGTCCAAGCGCGAGCCCAAATCAGGAGTAGCCTTGGTGGGGTCGTACAGAATCTCCACTCGCATCTCCTTTGCTCCGCCGTCGATTTTGACGCCGTTGAGCTTAGCCATGGCCTCGGCGGCCTTGCCCGCCTCCTTGAACGTCACCGTGAACGTACCCATAGACTGGCCGCGGGAGTTGAAGCTGCCAGTCACAGACTTGACGCCTCCCACGCTCTGGCCCAGGTAATCCCGGACCGACTTTTCCGACACATCCGCCGGTAGGTTCGAGAACAGCGCGCGGGTGGCAAACCGGGCAATATCGCCCTGCAGCTTTGCGCCTGTGCTGCCGACCGAGGGAGTGCTAGACTTGCCCCCGACGTTTTTGGCCGCGGCCTTGGCCACTGTGCGCTTGGTCAGGCGGCGGTTGGCCGATGCATCCTTTTTGGCCGCGCCCTTGCGGATCGACACGGAGCGGCTGCGGCGCAGCCGGGGCTTTGCGGAAAGGATGTCGTCGAGCGATTTGTCTAGATTGGACATTTTCAGTGTGGGTGTTAGGAAGGCAAGTGAGGCGGCTCTTGTGTTGGGACTTTGGGCCCAGCCTTTGCTAGGATTTTGCAAGCATGATAGGGGGCGGGGAGGGAGCTGCTGTGGTGGCTGGGGATTGTCGAGAGGGCGCTGGCCCCCCGCGCTGGGAGCTGCAGCGGGGGTGTGGTGGTGGTGGTGGTGGTGTGGTGGGCCAGCGGGGATGGGACGGGTAGAGGGGAGGGGCCTTTGCTGGGACTGGCTGCGAGGAGCAGGTAGAGCTGGAGGGACAGGTGGGGCGGGCTTGGGACAAGGCTGCCTATCACTAAAGCGGGCAAGTATGCGCTCAGCTGGCTTGGCACGGCTGGCGCCCTCTGCTGAGAAAATTTCGTCCGGGAATGCAAGCGAGTGAGTCTTTCTTCTGGCCAGCGCGTCAAGGGTGGGCGCTGGGAAAACTCCGCGCGCGCAGGCTTTGAGGCTGCAGCCAGCTCGGCAGAGGCTGTAGACATGCACAATGTGCAGTACGTGCCACACCCTAGCAGCTGCAGGTAACAGGGGGGCGGGATACAGGCTCAAACAAAGAAACGGTGACGCAGCATGACTCAAGACAAGCTCGAACGCGGCGCGTTTCCGCGCTGTGCTGAGCGTTAATGTGGGCTGCGAGCGGGTGGCTGCGGCCATTCATTATTGTCAACGGCCGGCTGGTGGCTCCCGGCAAGGTAGTGTGTGGCCTGTGACTGACTCTTGTTAATTAATCAGGGCACTCATGCTGCAGGCCTGCATAACCATGCATAGAACGTCCAATCTGAGACCGGATGCAGCGCCGGGTGAGCGATATCGTGGGGTCCTTTTGGCACAAATTCCCCCTGCAAAACGCAAATTACAGGGTGTTGGTCAGAGTTAAGCGCACGCGGCCTTTGCCACACCGTTTTAACCCGCCAGCCTGCCGTGCAGTTTGGCGAGTCGATCGCTGCATAAGCTACAACGACGAGCTGACAAAGGCAGGCCCAACAGCGGCAGCAGCCTGGCCCTCTCCCCGGCCCGGAAAACCACCAATGTGGCCAGCCCTCTGGATCCCTTGTGACAACCATCGGAGTCGGCGAGCTATCCGTCGAGGCTAAAAAGCGGTTCCCATGGACGTCAAGTACGTGGTGGCGTCCGAGTTCGACCTCGACCTCGGGCCCACAGTGAAGTACCACTACCCACAAGACCCCCACCCGCTGTTCAACCGGGCCAACGGGTTTGCCAACCTTTTGATTCCGGACCAAGCACATTTGCGCCAGGAGGACTGGACGTTTTTCTTTCTCTACGAAAACACCCGCACTGGCGAGCTGGAATACGCGCCCAACGACGCCAACGCGAAGGTGTACTACGTGTGTAATACACTTCAGACAAAGTATGGCACCGACGTTAAGCGCGGCGCCCAGATCTTTTCGCTCGCGCTCATCGCGCCCGAAGCATACTGCCACATCCTCAAGCCGCTGCTGCTACTCGCCATCGATGCCTATATCATGACCCCGGGCGCCGCGCGGCTGGCCGAGGTGTATAACTCGCTGAAAAACATCGACATGAGCCGCATGCCGACCTTCGACTGGCAGGAGAAGCGCCTGCTCCAGATGAACCAGAACCAGTCGCTGTTTCGCGACTACTACTTGACCAAATACAATGGCGTTTACCGTGGCTCGGGCCAGGGCCAGGCCGGAGGCTCCTCCAGCTCGCTGAGCGACACACACTTTTACGACGTGGTTGTTAACTACCGCGGCCTCAAGATCCCCCTGCGCATCCCCACTGATGTGGACTGGTACAACGCCGGCGAGTTCTCGGTCACAAACTTTGTGAACCTGTGTAACAAGCTGGTACCCATCAAGGGCTATCACAAGGATATTTCTGTGTACGGACCCACTACGCCATCCATCATTGCTCTGTGGGCAGCCATTCTCACGGGAAAGCGCGTACTATTTATCGGCGACTCGTCCCAGATAGCCTGCCGGGAGCTCTGCGACCTGGTGCTCGCCTGTGGCTACTTTGGTGCGGCTGGAGGCCAGCTGAACACGGCTCATCGCGTGTTCCCGTACGTTGACTTGGCTCGTATCGACGACCTGCTCAAGACTGACGGTTACATCGCCGGCGTGACCAACTCGGCGTTCTTACTGCACCCCGAGTGGTGGGACGTGGCCGTGCATATCGACAAGAAAAAGATCGAGCTGAGCTCGCAGATGCAGCGCAAAGTGCCTGAGAGGTACCCGCTGACCAACCCAGCAGACAGCGAGTTTGCCGCGGAAATCTCGGCGCTGGCCGCCGACCGGCACGCCGAGCGTGCCGTGCGTGAGCGCGCCATTGAGTACACACGGCTGTTTTTGCGGCGGGCCGCCTCAGGCGATTTGGAAAGCGTGGCCGAGTCCATGATTGGCGACGGCAGCGATACCATCGCCGCCAAGGACGGCGAGCCTGCTAAAGCACGGGACGACACGGAAACGCTGGCCACGCAGGACAGCCGGGCATCAACCCCAACGCCATCGTCCGAGCTGCTGGGCGATTTTGGGTACCCGTGGACGAACCAGGCCGAGAAGGCGCTGTTCGGCACGGTATACGTCACGGTCAACACGATGTGGAAGCGCCAGCCGAGCTTCTACTTCTACCTCAAGCAGATCAAGGCAACGAGCTGGTCGCGGCCGCCGCGGCCGCTTGTGGACTTTGTGAACGGCAACTTGAAGCTCAAGCACGGCGGGTTGTCTGGCGAAGAAGCAGCAGCGATCTATAAGGTGCTGTGCCGAGGAATTGAAGACGGGCGCGACGTGACGCGATTTTTGGCCGAGACCGGGTCCGTGTACAATCTCAACCTGGGCCTATTCCACCCCTCGGCCGAGGTGCGCGAGGTGGTGTGCAAAGCCATGTCCAAGGTGAAGAAGCACACGGCCGGCGTGTTCTACTACTTGGAGCTGCCGCCGTACCACGCGATAGCGCTGGAGCGCGCGGAGCGAAACCAGCTGTAAATACTCTAATCTATATATAATTAATCATACATGTTTCTCCGCCGCCGGCAGTGGGCGGCAGCGGCTCTATTGCTGCTCGTTCCGTCGCACTGCCTCTCCGCCTGCTCCCAACGACAAGTAACAAAGCCCGCCAGCCGCGCGGCCCTAACCTCATGCCTGGCTCCACCAGCAGCAGCAGCACTGGCAGCGCCGGCTCGGCCAGCACGGCCAGCGCGGCTAGCGCGGCTAGCACTGCCAACAGCAGCATCTGGCGGCCTGGCAACGTCCTGGCGGCCGCGCTGCTCCAGCGTGCGGTCATTTTTGCCTGGGGACTCTACCAGGACGCCACGATGGTGCCCAAGTTCACCGACGTTGACTACATGGTGTTCACGGATGCGGCCCGCTTCGTTGCCGAGGGCCAGTCGCCATACCTGCGCGACACGTACCGGTACACGCCGCTGCTGGCGTGGCTGCTGGTGGCGACAACGCGCTGGTTTTCCTTCGGCAAGCTGCTCTTTGTCCTCGGCGACCTCGTGGCTGGCGCGCTGGCCATCGACGTGCTGCAGAGCCAGGGCTTCTCGACCAAGCAGGCGTGCGTGTACTCCTCCGTGTGGCTGCTGAACCCCATGGTGTCGACCATAAGCACGCGCGGCTCTTCCGAGGGCCTGCTTGGCGCGCTAATTATTTTCATGGTGTGGGCGGTGTCGCGGCGGCACGACTTTGCCGCCGGCGCGGCCGCGGGCCTGGCCGTGCACTTCAAAATCTACCCTATTATTTATGTGCCGACCGTGATCTGGGCGCTCGGCCCGCTGGCTCCGTCCCGGTTCGTCAACGTGCGGCGGCTGCTGTTTGCTGCGGGCGCTGCGCTGGCGTTCTTCTCGCTCACCCTGCTCATGTGGACCATCTACGGGCAGGAGTACCTCAACGAGTCATGGCTGTACCATCTCGTGCGCCTCGACCATCGCCACAACTTCTCCGTGTATTCAACCTCGCTTTACTACAGCCTGGCCGCGCCGGAGCACAGCCCGCGGCTCGAAAGCTGGGCGTTCGTGCCCCAGCTGCTGCTGTCGGGCGTCATCCTGCCCCTGGCGTTTGCTCGGCGCGACATGCTGCGGACCATGTTTGTGCAAACGTTCACGTTTGTGACCTTCAACAAGGTGTGCACTTCGCAGTACTTTGTGTGGTACATTGTACTGCTCCCGTTCTTCATGCCTGCCCTCGAGCGGGCCGGCCGGGTCAAGTACGCATTTGCCGCGCTGTGGGTGCTTGCCCAGGCCGCGTGGCTGCGCACGGCTTACCAGCTCGAGTTTCTGGGCATTTCCAAGTTCTACCCGGAGCTGTTTGCCTCGACGGTATTCTTTTTCGCCGTCAACATTCTAGGCATCTGCCTGCTCATCCACTGGCTCTAACACAACGTGCCACCCCCTCATCCAGGGAAAAAAAAAAAACCGGCGTCATATCGGGACCAGTGTAGAAAGCTAAGAAAAAGTATACATAGTAGCATTAATAAGGGCGCGTGCTCGGCACGCTCGAGCGCCGGCTTGTCCTTTCTTCCTCCTGACGATTCAGTCCACCAGACCAGCTCGTGTACCGCGATGCATAGGTTCGCGCTGAGCACGTTGTATAAGGTGCAGTTGCGCTATCTACCATGTGCATGGGGCAGCGTACGGCACCACGCGCATTGTGCATTGTGCAACATTTCGCAGAGACATGCTTCGAGCCTGTCATGGCAGATGTCAAGGCCGTTAAAACTGAGCTCTAGCTGGAGTTACACTCTTCGAACGAAGCGCCAGCCCATGACGGCGCCGGCGGTGGCCCGCTTACTTGGTGCGGCGGAGCAGGCCCAGAATGGCCACAGCCACGGCAAACAGCTGTTCCTTGAAGAAAAAGAGGAACGCAGACGTCAGTGCCGACTGCAGCACCTTGGTGTTCAGGCCCTTGTACAGGCCGGCCACGCCCTCGCGGTTGATGATGTCCTTGAGGCCCTGGATGAGGCTGGATGAGCCCTGCGAGTCCTTGCGGCGCAGCTGAAGGCGCGATTTGAGTGTGATGTAGGGGTACGTGACGGACGTGGCGATGATCTTACCCAGGGCGCCCAGGAAAAAGGCGTCGATGGACGTGAGCGGCCGTGTCTTCTCAACAATGTTGCGCAGCTGCTCAAAGATGGTGTACTGCAGCACAGGGTTCACGACAAGCACCAGCGCCGGGCCGATGCCGGAGAAAAAGGCCTTGAGCCCGTCGCGCTGGTAGATGTCGCGCACTGTGGCCAGCGTGGACGGTTGGGCCGACTCCTTGTCCTTGACGGTCATGCGGGTGTTCACGACCCAGATGGGGTTGGTGAGCACCGACGTAGCCGAGCCGGCGATCGCGCCGGCCAGCATAGACTGGCCCGTGGACAGCTTGGGCGTCGACTTGAGGTAGATGGCGCGCGTGCCCTCGTAGAAGTAGTAGTAGATGAAGTTGGTCAGCGTGATGCCGAACAGGGCCGAGTCCAGGCCCGAGTAGAGGCCCGAAATGCCCTCGCGCTTGACAATGGCCCTGGCCGCCTCCAGCGCCGACACCGTCTTTTTCTCCTTGGCCGCGGACGAGCGCAGACTCTCTGTCTGCGCTCGCGTACTCAGCGTGATGAGCGGGTAGGTGACGACCATGGCTAGGGCGCCGCCGCCGGCGCCGGACAGCGCGTGAGCTACGTTATCGTTCTGTGACATGTGTGAAAGAGGCGTTTAAAGAGATGGGGGAGAGGACTGCGTCTTGCCCAAAACGGTCTGGTGCTGATACGGTGCAGGTGGGGTAGACCGCGGGGTAGCCTGCACGTCTTTATACTGGCGGGGGGAGAGACAGCCTGGTTCAGTGTGGCCACTCCCGGCGCGCTGCGCGCGCCAGGCGTCTCACATGCTGCAGCGGGGGCCAGGGTTCGAGGCTTGGGCCACGAGCGGGACGTGGTGCGTCCGCGGTGCCTGCGCGCCGGCCGAGGTCCTCAGCGTCCTAACCCTCCGTCCGACCTTCCCCGGATTACGGAGATGACGAGCGAGTGAGGCCTCCACACACCCAGGGAAGGTTTATATTATAAACCAACGTTTACGCCGTCGTCCGCTAGACAATCCGACAGCTGGCGCTACTCGGTCCTCAGCTTCACTGCCTCACCGTTGCACATCGCACCATGCAACAGGCCGAAATCACAGAAGAGCCCGCACCGCACACTGGCCTGGCGCCGGGCGCGCCGGAGACGCCGCCGCCGGCCCAGCTCTCGTACCAGGACATTGTTGACTGCATCACAAACAACAAGCCCGTGCCGGGCGTGCGTGACATCCCCGATACCGTGCTGGGGCCCGACGCCAGCTCGGTGCCGCGACAGGCGCCCCGCAAGAAGCCTTGGGAGACCTAGCCAGCCGTGGCCAACCCCCGAAAGAACGCAACACATCGTAACGACTATAGATACTATGAGCTATGACTAGATTTAATTTTGCACGCCGCCCAGTATTGACCAGCCATAGGACACTTTTGTCGCTCGACTGTGCACATCGTAAAATATTTCGTATGGCGCCACTATCAGGCCCCAGCCGCAGCCGTGCGGCTTTTCATCATCATTAATGGCACACCTGTGCTATTCTGGTCGGCAGTAACACTGGCCCACCTCGCAGACCCGGAACTGGGCTTTGGGTTATGCTTAACTTTGGTTGTTTTTGTTGTTGTTGTTTTTTTTGGTTTGGTGCTCGGAGCTCTTCGTTTGGCCCTATGTTGCATGCAGCCCCAAGCGTAGAGGTGTCTGGGACACGAATCACTACTCAGACTCGAGTACGGCCTCTTCGATCAGCCGATCACCGGTGGTAGTACTGCCGGGATTCATGATGCGCATTGCGGCTTCAAAGGCAGCCAAGGCCGATGCATTGGCCGGGAAGGACCGGATAATTGAGGGAGCAAAGCCGCGAAAGAACGCAGGCACACCGCCCCGGGCGTAGACAGTGCGAGCCGCCGACATCCATGTGGGATATTTGAGGTTCTTGACGTTATCAGTCATGATCTGCTGCTTTACGACATCACTGGGGTACGCAGTTGTCCAAAAGACAGATGCCGACAAGCCGCCAGCCCAAAAGTTGATAGCGGCCACGGACATCTGAGTGTTCTGCTCCATCCACTTGGTAAAAATATCATAAGATCCCCACCAAAAGGCAAAATTGGTCCGGAATAGCATGGTCGCAAACAAACCATGATATAGCCCTCGGATCACGCCTGCGTTTCGCACAAGTTGCCGGGCACAGTCGATGGGACCCTTGTACAGCGTTGTCCCGGCGTTGTATTGGACCTGGAGTAGTGCCTTGACATGCTCGATAGGAGCAGCAACAAAACTCACGGTCCATCCAGACATGATTCCTGCGGCTACCTTACCACGGAAAGGCAGCTCCTTGTCGTCGGGCCAAAAGTTCCTTTTCAGCAGCAGCCTGTAGTTGTGCAGCGAGCCCAGCATCACGCTATCCATGAACATCCAACCTACAAGAGGAGGTGTAGCGCCCTTATACAACCCTCTAACACCCTCATGCTTTAGCGTATCAACAAGACACTGCACAGGGCCCTTGAATTGTGTATTTGTTTGCATCCGCACCTTAATAGTGTCAAAGGGGTGTCCGACAGCCAGCTTGGTCACTCCCGAAAAAACTCCGGCTACAAAGCCCTGGTATCCTGCAGCATCGGACATGTCGTGTAAACACTCGAAGTGGAAAGACGGCTATCCTAACAGAGGCACGGATACCTGGGTCAGTCTGAATCGCAAGTTAGTCGGTCTGAAATGCGTCACTCCGCATTCCGCTGGTCCTCCGCCGATAACGGCTGACTCAGGTGAAATTTCAAGGCACTGCAAAAAGCGCGCGCGCGTATCACGCCTGCTTGAGCGACTGCGCTGGAGAGCCGAGCCAGATGTCTATCGAGGGTAAGGTCTACTGCAGTCACTCGATCGCTGGAATCAACCGCTGTACCTGCTTCCACGGATGGCTCCGCTGCAGTTTCCAGAGCTCGGGCTCTTGCGCCAGCTCGCCGCAGAGGGCAAAATTGAGTTCGTCTTGAACTCGTTTGCCGACTTTCTTACGGCACAGCTCGAGGCCAAGCGATTTGATGGGCAAACAACGCAGGTAGTCCAGGGCTACCTTCGCAACCTGGCTTCTGGTGCCCTGGAGGATCTTTCGCCAGAACTACGCAGGGCCGTGTACGTGCTGGTATTCAAGCACAGCATCATTCGCAATTCTGCAGTGGAATCTCTGTGGGACGTTGTGGTTGTGTATGGCAGATCAAATGTGCACACGGTCAAACAATACCTGGACTCCAGTCCGCCGATAATGAAGCCTAAAATGGCCCGCTTTTTGACGCATTTAGCAAACCAGGACAGTTTTGGTGGACTAAATTACTCTAGTTTTGATGCAGAGATGCGCAGGCTACAGAAGGAAAAAGTCTCTGGTGCTATTCGCGTCCTGCTCGCATCTTCATTTCTGGAAATTGCCAATAAGGATTGGATAGCTTCCCTCAAGACGCGGGCGATCTTGGGACAGATAATTTATGCGGCTGCATCTCCATTTTACGTCTCGGATGACGCAAAAGCGTTGGTGTCCATGTTCCCACAGCTTTCGGCAGCAAGGGCCACTGCTCTTCTCAAGAATAAAACGTTAGAGGCAACATCGCAGCAACTTCTCGACCACCCGGAACTCTTGCAACCAGAAGAGATCAAAAAGCGGTTTGTGAGGCTTGACAAATCAAAGCAAAATGAGCCAGATGAATATGAGAGGCGTTCGCACATTCAGACGACCCTGGCGCTGGTCGAGGCCATGGAAAACGACGACGAACCTGATGACGATGTCGAATATCCAACCATAGTTGAAAATCAATCCGAGGCGGACCGGAAGGTATCAAGGATTGAAGAATCTGTTTATGATGCATACTCTTCCGATCCTGCCTCTTTTAGCAAAGGCGCTAGGGGCTCTGGTCCTCGGCGCAAGCTGAAGGCAAACACAGGTTGGACGGATGAACAAATCGAAGGCTGGGCCCACATGCTTGAAAAGAACCCCAAACTTTTGGAGCGTCTCCGCTGGCGCTTTGAATTGTCCTCTCGGGGTCGGGGCAAGAGGGGCCCGCAGGGATCTCAGCACGAAGACGAGCAACCTTTAAAGGAAAGCTCTCCAAAGCCCCAGTCGAGCAGAGCTCCAAAAGCTCAGACTCCTGCCCGTCAGGAGCAAAAGACGCAACATTCCCTCCAAAAGGGCCTGAGAGAAGGCTCGTCGGCCCCGGATCAAAACGTCAACAAGAAAAGATCAGGTCGTCTCAAGGGCTCTAGGCCGCGGGCCGAGCGAGAGAACGGTGACCCGGCGAGGTGAGAGGAAAAAAAACAAAGCAAAAGCAATACATTTATGAGATATGAATGGCTGAAAACTATATACATGGGGCATAATTTATACATCGGCGTTTGTCTTTCGCTTTTTAGTGGATGAAGCGAGACTGTCCAGGTCTTCCCAAATTTCATCCTCGTCCTGTAGGCGCTTCTCCTCGTCATCCTGCACGAGCACTACCGCGGAGATCTCTTCCCCTACGTAGATTTTGCCTGCAGGTTTTCTGGACTCTGCTTCAAATACCCGGAGATACCGATCAAGGCCGCCCGAGGCAATATAGCGCCCGCGTAGGCTAAAGTCCTGAGTCGATCCGGTGACCCCTTTATAATTGCCTAAGAGCCTAAGTTTTGAGACGCTCCAGAGGCTCTGGGTGGTTTGCGAGTCTCCTAAAACTACTTGGTCGGATCCGAGAGCAACGACCGCCTTGATAGGATACTTGGAGACCTTGGTTGACCTGATGGGGCGTCCCCCGTGGTTTGTATCGTAGATCCGCAGCTTCCCATAGGATGTCACCGTGGCAAACATGTACTTTTTTGTGCCGGGCAGGAAAGAGGCGCTCGTTACCAGGTTTTTTTCTTGCATGTCAAGCTCGTTATTCTTAGGATTCTTGCCTTTCCATAGCTGCTTAACCGACCCGTCCGTCAGATTTAGGTCAATGACCACAGGCAAGACGTCTTTGCCTGAATAAATAAAAACAGAGCTTTCCTCAGGGTGTTTCCGAAATACCGAAAGACCAGAAATCAGCGAGAAATCAATGCCTTTGTTGTTAAGGCCCGTGACATCGTATATAAAGCCGCGCCCTGCTGCGTCCACACCTATGAGCTTGGACCCGGACACCTCGAGCCCGACTAGGTCCTTGTGCGTGCCGAACTTGTGGACAGCCTCAGAGAGTGAGGAATTCAGTAGTTCAACGGCACCGCTCGCACGCGCCGTGACGCATCCTTCGGACGTGGGTAATAAATAGAGAACAGGATCGCCTTTCAGCTTTGATAGCGTCACTTCCTCTGGGGCAGCCGAGTCTGGTTTGGACGTATCCGTCTCTTTTGTAAAAGAATACTCTTTCAGGCTCCCTGTATCGAGGGTTGCTAGAAGGACCTTCATTGCTAGTCGGGCGAACCAAGCGTAGCTGGCAACAGGTAGTTAAGAAATATTTCAGCGCACGAGTGATTTTGAAAAAGTCGAGGGCAAGGGTATCCCCAGACTGCCTCTCAACAACGTGCCCTCAGGTCAGAGACGGGCTGGGCTAACAAGGCTTCTCGTCAGGTCGCATGGATCAAAGCTTTCTTTGCTCGTTTGCCCTTTGATAATATTAATTTTTTAGTTCATTCTCAAATTACCTAAAATTCCGGCTCGCTGACCTATAACTGTCCAACCGCGTAATTCTCGCGCTGGTCGGCTGTGATCACAGCCATTTGCTGGAACCGGCCCAGCTGGGTGCTCTTCCACACACGGACAGAGCCATCATCACCAGTGGAGGCGAGCACGGTGCCCGTCAGGTTCCATGCCACGCGCCATACCTCGCCGTTGAAGCTCGAGTCTTCGTGTACGATCTCGACATCGAAGCCCGAGGACTGGCTGCCATCCTCGGCCGTCTTGGTGGTGGGGACGAGCTTGAACACGCGAACAAAGCCATCTTTGGAGGCCGTGGCAATGAGCTGGAAACTGCGCCCCACTGACGGCGCCCAGGCCACGCTGCGAATCAAGCCCTTATGTACGAGCAGCTCGGCAACGCGCACGTAGCGGCCGCCGGCGTCGCGGCGGTAGACAAAGGCGTCCTCAAGCACGCAGACGACGAGGTGGTCCTCGAGGAGCAACGAAGGGCACCACGACAGCGAGAAGGCAGACTGCAGCTGGCGCGCAACTGGATGGTTGAGCAGCGGGACCTCGGCGACGGCGGGCCAGTAGGCGATGTTGTTCGGGTCAACGGCCTCATGGATGTGCAGCACGCCGTCAGCAGCAATGGACGCAATCTTGAGACTGGACTGAGACGGCGAGAACTGCAGGTCATATAGCGGGCCCTTGTAGTCGGAGATGGTATAGCGCAGGCGCCAGCGCTTGCCCGCGCCCTCAGCGACGGTCTGGTCCTCCTCCCACATCTTGACGGTCGAGTCGTGCGAAGCCGACGCCAGCAGCTCGGGGTAGCCGGGACCGGCCCAAGAAACCTGCACCACGGCCGCGTCGTGCGCCCGCCACGAGTCGCTGAGTACCCACCGGTCGTCCGCCTTGTTGAACACGCGGATGGTGTGGTCTGCCGAGCACGACGCCATGCGTCGCCCGTAGAAATCGTACGCCACGCTGAAAATTATGTCCGAGTGGCCCGCGCTGAACGAGTTGTACGACATGGTTGGGCTGGCCCGGACCTTGAGCACGCCGAATCTCGAATCCAGTTCGCTGCACTCGGCTGACGGTAGGCAGGCTTGGCTTGACTTGGCTTGCACTGGTCTGGGGCTGGGGCTGGGGCTGGGCTCGTCCCAGCCCTGCTGGCCGTGAAGTGACTACTGCTGCTTCTGCTGCCCACAGCGCTAGTATGTACACAAGCCAAGCATGTCAACAGCATGAGCTCAAATAAAAATTAGTCAAAAATTAAGTAGAATTGCAAAAGGAAAGGGGCTCTGTGCGTAGGCGCTGGATATTGATTGGAAAACGTAAGGCTCCTTTAATATACTCGAATGCCGTCTGCGGGCGCTGAAGCGAGCGCAGTCAGCGCTAGGGCCAGTATCAGAGAACGGAAAAGTCGCTTCTGCATTGGGTTCTGGGGCGAGTATGAAGCTAGATTATGTTAGTTAAAGAGCCATATTGACCGTTCTGCTGATTCTCTGTACTGCTAATGTGATGGGTATACAATCGGCAAGTAGTTTAGGCACATACCATCTGGCCGATATCGGGACAAGCAGTGGCTCTCCATGCTAGGATTGATGAAAAGAGCAGATCTACTCAGCCAAAGCCTGCGAGAACTTTCCTGCCTAATGCTAATACTCAGGTCAGATACAACAAAGTAGACTATGCCCAGCCAGCTTGATCGGTAGAGGGCGTGACTCTCAAAATTACCCGAAAGATGTATTAAAGTCATAACGAGGCTATGGATTCGATCCCCACGTAGTGCCTGTTTTTTGTACTATTCAGAGCCACAGAGGCATATACGCTCGGCACTGCGGTGGTCGTACTGAATGGCCCCGCCATCCTCTACATCCCGCACCCGCAGCAACGCGAGGTGCAGACGCGGTAATCAGTGTTGTGGGAGTAAATTACTCCCAATGGGCCCTAGCCGCAGGCGCCAATATGGCGCGAGTGCTACTGCATATGCAGCCCAAGGCCTATATAAGAGCCGTTAATTAGTGTGCCGGCCGAACGCCACGTTACGTCTCACCAAACAGCACAATCATGAGCTCCACCACGCGAGACATTCTGCTGATCATTCTCTCGATCTTCCTGCCTCCCCTGGCAGTGGCCCTCCGCCGCGGCCTGTTCACGGCAGACTGTAAGTATATTATATTCCGGCTCACCCTCTTAGGGGCGGCGAGCCACGCCTGCCCCGCGCTTCCCGCCGCGCCCACCGCTGCAGCTTGCTAACCCAGTCGTCATCAACGTCGCCTTGAGCCTGTTGGGTTTCATCCCTGGCCTGATCCATGCGTGGTACATTATCGCCAAGTACCCAGGACGCCCGGCCGTGGGCGAGCGTGAGCCGCTGCTCGACGCCTGAGGGCCTGCTCGGTGCGTTCTTACCTGGTCCGACCTGGCCCGCTGGGCTCTTGATTGCCTCCCAGCTGCTCGTTCGCCTGACCCTGCGGGGTTGCAGGCGGGGAGACTCATATATGTTTAACTAGTCTTCAATTCCCTTTACTTTTTTGTTGTTGCTATTGTTGTTGCTATTGTTGTTGTTATTGTTGTTGTTATTGTTGTTGTTTTAATTGCTTCTTTTTTCATTTTGGATGGTCTGTTTTAGCCTTTGCGGGCTTCATCGATGTTCCTCTTCCTCACCCCCGCCTTACCTCGGGCCCCGGGCTTCGTACTTAGCCAAGCCCTCCTCCATTTGCTCGCTAGTTCTCCTGGGCTTACCCCAGATTTCACACGGCTCTCTCGCGCGAGCATACCCTTAGCCTCGCACCTCCCTAGTCTGCTAGCTGCAAGGGTCCATCAGCAGCCACACCACGCGCAGCGCCAACGTGCTATTTGCTGAACTCAATGCACCCTTAGATAGCGCGTCTCGCACGGGCAGCAACAACGGCGCGAATTTTTATCCGAGTTAACCACCACAGCACAGCTCGCTATCCAACCTTTTTCTTGCCCAGCAGGCAGCTTGCATGTCCCAACCACACCACCCTAACGGGCATTCCGTCCCACTCTGGCTGGCTGGCTAGCGGCCAGGCATCCTAAAGACTCCCAAAGCTGGCCTGGCCAGCCCACACCCTCTGGCGAACACCACCTGTCAACTATCGCATGCTCGGCCTGCTGTCGCAGCCCAAGCCGCAGTCGGCGGATGCGGCAATTATCACGCTGAGCGACCGGCTCACGCACTCGACCATGCTCGAGGACCGCCGCGCCGCCGCGCTCGGTCTGCGCGGCTTTTCCCACGAGAACCGCGAACTCGTGGCCTCGTCGGCGCTGCGCGGCATCATCGCCTCGTTGGCCTCGGACCAGGACGACAAGGAGATGCGCCGCGCGCTGCTCGAAACGCTCGTTATTCTGCTCATCAAGTCGTCGAACCTCGACGTCGACTTTGCCGAAAACGCCCGTCGCGCCCGCCAGAAGAACCGCCGCTACGTGTCGCCGCTGCTCGTGGCCAAGTCGCTGCGTCTCGCCGGAAGCAGCCCCGCCGACGCTCCAGGCACCGGCGATGAGATCTCGCTGTGGCTCACCGACGAGTTCACCCAGCGCGACGACGCCGTCCGCACCATGCTCGGCTTTGTGTCTTCTGTTGACACGTTCACCGCGCTGTACGCCCTGCAGATCCTCTCGGCGTTTGTGGTAAACAGAGCCGACCGCGCGCGCCAAGCCATTCTGGCCGCTCACGACGGAATCTCCGTGCTCGTCAAAGCACTCAATTCGCCCAAGGACATGATCCGGGATGAAACCGTGCTGCTGCTCATCAACCTGACCTACTCAAGCATGGACTTCCAGAAGCTGGTCGCCTTCGAGGGTGGTTTCGATAATGTGTTTCGCATTGTCCGCGACGAGGGTGGTATTGCCTACGGCGGTACAACCGTCGAGAACTGCCTGGAGCTGCTGTCGAACCTCCTACAGTACAATGTGTCGAACCAGAAACTCTTTGTAGAGAGCCAGTGCATACCCAAGTACGCCGAGCTGCTTCAAGTTCCTGACGATCTCGACGCTTGGAGTGACCAGGCTACGGCAAATATGACCGCTATTCTGCACATTGCTAGTATTTTCATGATCCCCGGAGCAGAAGCCACGCGCTATAATCAGAACGCGTTTTCTGCTGCCAATGTATTACTGGACGTGCTACGGATGGCCCTCGGCCCTACTACGCCGGTACCTGTTCGGGTTGCTGCATTGCTTGCCACTGCGTCCATTATTAACGACAATACTCAGCAGCAGGATGTCTTTATCAACGTCGATGTACCGTACTACGATCTGGGCACCGCAATGAACGTTCAAAGAGAGCCTACTGTGCTGCCTGTGAGTCAGGCACTACTCAACTGGGCCCTTTTACTGATGTCTACCAATTTATTTGACCTGCGTGCGGCTTCCTTCCTAGTGTTGGCCGCGGCGCTTAAGGGCAACTTGACCTTAAAAAGCACATTTTTAAAAGATCAATTCAATGCGTACAACAAAGGGGATGAAGCCGTCCTCAATAAGCAGAGTGGCAACATTGTTGCTGCCCTTGTTGACTATGATGAGGAGCTCAAGCTGAATCCTTTCCAAGCCTGGTTTGCCGCCGCCATTCTCATACAGCTTTTCGAAGATTCGCCCGAAATCAAAGATGAGGCACGCAAATACAAAATTGGCGATGTTTCCGCGGGTGAAGAGGAAATCAGTGTTCTGCAGGCTCTTGCTGGCCAACTGCAAACGGCACTCACAATCAAAGAGCCTACCATTCCAGTCAGCTATCTTATGCTCCTAACCGTCTGGCTTTTTGATGACATTTCTGCTGTTGTAGACTTTACTGCGGAAGCTCCCGTAGTCCAAGGTCTTATGGCGTATGTTACCGGTCACAGGGGCGGGACCAGCAGTGTGCTCGTTGAATCTCTAGCCACTATACTGCTTGGTGTCGCTTATGACTTTTCAAGCAAAGACGCGGGCCTACCAAGACAGCGTTTCTACAAGCTTCTCAATACGACTTTGGGTCGAGACCAGTACTCCTTGAAAATTCAGAGGTTTCGAGACAGCACAGAGTTTAAGGAATTCGATCCATCTGCTTTGCTAGGTGCGCCAAAAGGAGATCACGGTCTGCCGGAAGTAAGCCTAGAGGTGGGGTTTGTGACTCTCGTTTCTGAAAATATAAACCGCATTCAGAGGGCCATCGATAAGGACCCAGCCGTGGCACCTAGCTCGCGCGTGTCCCTAGAAATGTACGAAGAACTCAAGATAGAGCTCCATGAAAAGGCTAAAGCACACAGCGAGTTCCAGCATACTAAAGAGGCCGAAATCAAAGAGCTGACTGATAAACTCTCAGACCTTTCCACCAACCTCAAGACCTCAGCAGAGTCTCTAACCGCCCTCAAATCCAGCCATGCTACTCTGGAAAAGCAACGTAGTGAAGCTTCCGACCAGCTCAAAAGTGCAAGGGCGGATGTAGTATCTCTCACCAACTCCAACAACTTGCTTAAGGAGCAGCTTGCTAAACAAAAGGCCGAGCTGAAATCCTCGAAAGAGCAGCTGGAGAGCACTAAAGCAGAACTTCAAAAAGTCAAGAGCCAATACGACGGTGTGGTTTCGGCAAAGGAGAAAGCTGAGGCTGGCATCAACAAAGTTACACGGGACATGTTCAATCTCACTAAGATCAAGGAAGACCTCGAAAGAGATATCAAAAGGCTTAAGGCAGATCTTGACAAGAAGGCGGCTCAGCTTGCAACGGCCACTAGCTCTGAAAAAGAGCTGAGGGCCAAAATACAGTCTTTAGAAGATTCTCTTGAGAGCGAAAAAGAGGCAGTGGGTCAGAGTAAGCAGGTCAACGATAAACTGATTGTCAAGCTCAGGCAGACAGCCGAGCTTCTCAAAGAAAAAGAAGCTGAGGAAGAGGCACATGAAGAAGTTGCCGAAAATGCTAAGCGCTTGCAAGAAGAGCTGAGCGCACTCAAGTCAAAGCATGAACTAGTTGAAAAAGAGCACAAGGCCATGAGGACCAAGTTTGATAAGCTCAAGTCGGAGAATGCTGCTTTAGCATCTGCACGCGACGAGCTGGAGGCGGGTAAGAAGCAGTTACAGGATAGTCTGAGCCAGTTCGAGGCTCAGATGTCTGAGCACGGATCCAAAAATACAGAGCTGCACGAGAAGTATTCGTTGCTTGAGAAAGAGCGCGACCAGCTTAAGGAAAGCGCGAAATCCCATAAGTCTGAGATTGAGGAGATGAGATCCAAGCTTCAAAGCAAAGAGGCTGAAGACGTAAAGGCATCTGATGAGGTAGCTGAACAGCAGGCTGATAGGCTTTCTAAGTTAGAGAGTGAACTCCACGCAAGTCAGTCCAAACTCTCTGAGGTCACGAAGGAAGCTGCTAAAGCTGCTGAGAAGGACAAACAAATCGAACAACTTCGAGCCCAGATAAAGGCAAAAGATGCCGAAAACTCCAAAGCATCCAAGGATTCTGCGACTTCGGCCGGAGAAAGCAAGGCAGGTTCCGACCTAAAGGCTCTCAATACCCAACTTCTTGCCAAGACAAAAAGTCTCAACGAAGAGCACGCTAAAACTGTCAAGAAACTGGAAGATGAGATACAAAAGCTCAAATCTCAAGTTAATGGCGCAACCGGAGGCAAAAAAAAGAGTGGCAAGCCGAACGGCAAGGTATCAGAGCAGGAATCTGAGCAATCACTTTCTGGCAAGCTCGTTGAAAGAGAAGCGTCTTCATCTGCTTTGAAGGAAGAGCTTGCCAAAGTCAAGGGCGAGCTTGCGGCCGCTGCAAAAGATATCACTCGCTCGAAGCAGGAGGATGCAGACAAAAGGGGCAAACTGGAAGCTGAGCTTGCGGATGTCAAATCAACTATGGCAGATAAGTCCAAGGTGGTGGATGTGCATGTCAACCATTTTGAAGACTTGCAAAAGACACTGGAAAACAAGGATGACACAATCAAGTCATTACAGACAGAGTTGGACGAGCTCAAAGAACAGGCGTCGTCCGTCGACGAATTTATGTTATTACTCGACGATGCTACAGACAAAAAGAATAAATACAAGGCGAAGCTGCGTGCACTCAAAGAGGACGTTTCTGAAAGCGAGGATGACAACGATGACGAATAAGAATATAGACCAGTGTCCAATATATCACTAATATCGGAGAGCGTCACGACTGACGCACGGGATCTGGAAGCCGGTGCACTCTCACGCGATCGAGATGTTGCTCAAGCTGGCTGCCGCTAACGTCCTGTGGTGTGATTAGGATACTTTGCAAGTCCTTAGCCAAAATTGTTGATAATAATGCATCAAGACTAAGCTCCCGATTGACCCGATCCATAAACACGTCATATTCATCCATGGCCACAAAGCTCACAGACATGCTCTGCCAAACAGAGAGTAGGAGAGCGAGCTGAGCAAAGGATTTTTCACCACCTGAAAGCGAGCCCACGCGAGTGCTGGGGTTGGAAGAACTACGAGGATCGGCATGGAGAACAAGGGCCCTCTTCTCATCGTCAATGTCAAGTGATCCAGTAAAACCGCGCCTTCCTATAATGTCTTGAAACGACCGTGATATGTTATGGATAACCTGGTCATGCATGTCCGTAAAATGGGTGCCTCTTTGAGCTAGCTGATTCTGAAGATTATCCCGGAAATCTTGCGCATCTTTGACCTCGGAGGACTTGGCAGCGTAATCACGTCTTAGTATATCAAGTGCTTGACGTCGAGACGTTATCTCCTCCTGATTGCTACGAAGGTGCTCCTGGGCAATTTGAAGATGTCTGATCCGCTCCGTTATCTGATAGTCGTTTTCGCGGTTTAGGGCCTGCTCATTCGGACGCGTAGGGATGACATCTGCGGCAGCAGTCTCCTCCACTGTCAACTTGGACTCTAGGGCCTCAATCCGAGTTGCTATCGTGGCAATTTGAACATCGCGCGACTCGATCTCACGATCGAGCCTTTGCCGAGTTTCGAGAAGGTGAATCTCCCTGCGTCTAATAGCCGCAGCCTCGCTCAAGTATTTCGACAAGCTTTTATTTTCCTTTTCATACCGCAATTGAAGTGCATTGAAGTTTTTAACAACGACTTCAAGACTCTCGCGAGCCTCCGTGAGAGTTCTCAATTTGTGATCACGATTCTTGGATTCATAGTTGAGCTGGACTTTGAGATTGTCAATCTCAGCTGCATGGTCAAAGTCTTCAGTACCCATGTTGAGAAGCTCTTCTTTAAGCGAAGCCACCGATTTCTCAAGGTCTACTTTCTTTCTCAAAGCTGTGTCCTTCTCAGATCTGAGCTTAGCAAGAGCCGACAAATGATCTTTCTGCTGCGCCTGATAGGTCTCGAGCTTCCGCTTAGCAGCCTTCATTTCATTCTCAGCGGTTTGTTTATCGCTCCGCAATGCTGTCAAACGGCCCTCCACTACACGAGTGTCGGTGGCACTTACCTGAAGACTGATGCGATCGCGGTTTATATCCACAGAGTTGACACTACTAGACCCCGTACCGCCCTGGACCTCATCAAAATACTTGGTATTATCAGCATTGTGGGCAATAGCGCGGTTGACTCTTCGGTGTTTGACGCCAGGCTCTGTAAGGTGCTGTGCAACTTTGAGGTCTTCAACAAGGATCAACGACTCAATTGACACTCTGTCAATAAGTGTACGTCTGACTTCGTCGCTTTTTACCTCAATCAGGTCAACAAACCGCTTATACTGGTCAGAGGGGGGTGGCAAGATCTCAGTCAGACTGTACGAACTATCAGCCTTTCGTTCAATAACTGTTACTGCAGATCCCAGTCTTTTCACAATGTCTAGCAATAGGTGGCCGTCGTGAGAGTTCTCAACCCAGAAGGCTGCCAAGTTTGCGCCGAGAAGTTGCTCTATGACAGGAGACCATCTGAGCTCTTTAATAGAAACATAGTCGCCTAGTGGACCGACCGGCTTAGTTCGCCAGTTCGATTGCCTGCTAATCTCTTTCAAGACCTCCCCCATCTTGAAGCGTCGCGGATAGTTGGACAAAGTGGAGAGCGAGCTGTCAGCAGTTCGCGAGCGGTCTAATGATCTGATCCGGTCTTCGATACTCATCACATTAGCCCGTATCTCACTCACAGCTTGTTTGGACTGATCAATTTCTGCTGCTATGCCCTCTGCAGCGGCTGATTCGTTGCGAACCTCATCTTCATTCCGTGAGATTGCTTCCAGCTGGTCTTCTATTTCACCGAGTCTCTTCGAAACCGCAGCTTCTAATTCGCCACGACGTTCCGGAAGCGAGTGACGGGACGACTCCTGGGCCGCTCTGAGGTCTGCTTCCGACTTGGCTACCCGGTCGACCGCTCTGTTATACTGATCTTCTTTGGGTTTGACAGTCGCACGAGCAACCTGAACCCGCTGTTCGGCATCATCCATCTCGCTTTTGAGCTGGGCCAGAGCTTCTTCCGCCTCTTCTTTCTTGATTTCGAGCTCGGACCTCTTGTTTGCGAGCTCGTCAAGTTGTCGGACAGTATCATTGATCTGCTCAAAGACCCTTTGCTTATCAGCGCCAAGCTCTGCTTCGTCTGCGCGAGCAGCTGCGACATCCTTCTCCGCCGCCAGGACTGCTCGCCAAGCAAGAATGCCATTCAGTCGATTAATCTCCTCGGCGCCATGATTTGCTTCGTCTACTTTGCGTACCCATGACTCTTCGCGCGCAAGTTTTTCCTTCAAAGCCTGCAACACAGCAGCGTTCCGCTCAATCTTGGCGTCTACCGCCTGCAACTGCGCCTGCACGGTTTGAACAAATTCGTGAATGTTCGACAGGCGAAGGGCAGCCATTAAGCTCGTGTACTTGGCACGTGCTGAGTCGGATACCAAGAATGCCTTGGCACTTTCCTGGCTCAACATGGCCAGTGGGTTGTCTGGAAAGATTCCGAAGTACAACATGATTTCCTGTAGGTCGCGGGCCCTTCTAGACTCCACATTTCCATCGCTGTTCAGAATGGTATATGAAGAAGAGGTTTTTGTGATGTGGCGAATCACGGTAATGGTGTGGCCATATTTTCGCAGGTTCCGGTTGGAAGCGGGGTTGTGCAGCTTGATGGTAATGTAGGCCGCCGACGCGCCGTTGCGGACGAGATCGTTAAGCCCGCTCGCTCGCTTTGTCTTAGCCGCACTGCCACCCAGCCCGACCATCAGGGCGGTCAGAATAGAGCTTTTGCCACTGCCGTTCTTACCAATAATTACGTTGAGGCTCGGGCCCAGTTCAAGGGCGAATTTCCGGTGCGACATGAAATTCTCTAGCTCGATATGCTTGATATACGCCCGGTCGACCACGGCGGGCGCATTCCCGCCGTTCCGCCTCATGGCCGCGAAACTCTGAAAGACGCAATGCCAACAGACACTTAGCTCGAGCCTTAAATTACAGCTGAGACACGCTTTCGTGTCACGCGCTTTACCCTAGCCCTGTGTGGAAACTCCAGAGTTGGGGAATCCGCGTCCGAGTTTGATGGTTGAGGGTAACAAGATCCACACGCCTGGACAGCTGGGCAACCTAGTTTGGTTTAGTATCCCAGGAATCGACAAGACATCGTGTGGTGCGTGTTTCTGAGAGTGAGGATATTCAGAAATGACCGTCTAATTTGAACTGACTTGCAAAATCAAAGACTTTAGAAGCTTATATAGTGTCACTACGCCAGGTCAACTAGACCTGCACTAGAGCTTGATCGAGGGCCGGATCTGAACTGGGAAAACCTAGTGGAGCTCCCCCAATCATATGCAACTAGACGTTAAGCATCTCATGTCTGTCTACTTGAACATAAATAATTCAGCTGCGAGGGTCAGAGTCCAGAAGAACCGGCTTGAGCACTCGCGAATCCAGGTCGGAGAACCAGCGTGAAGCGCCGTCCGTGGCGGAGCTCGGCCCAGGCTGGTTGGTATGCCTGTATGTCTCGGGGCCTGCATCATCATCGTCGGATTCGGTCTGTCCGGGGACAAACCGGCCGCTGCTGGACGCCCCGCGAGCCTCAATATCAAACTCGTCGTCAGAGTCCTGCTCCTGGGCGACGCCGGTACGAATGCCGAGTATCTCCAGCATCTGGGCAGTGGTGCCCCCGAAAACAATCACCGTCAGCACCACTACGACCAAGACTGTAGCTTGCAATACGTCCTTGTTCTCGCCCTCAATGCCAGCCGCCAGGGCAACACCGACTGCACCGCGCAACCCGGCCCAGAAGAGCATGAACTGGTATTGCTGGGGAATTTCCTCGTCATCTTTTGGTACAGGGGCTTGCCGCAGGCCGTCCTGTAGTTTGAAAGCATAGAGCCGGTTGATAAAGCGAGAAAGCGGGAACACCGCCGCCCACCGGGAAACGCAAATGCCCAAGCATGTAACAATGATGAGCATGGGGCGGAACACAAGCGTGTCCTGTGTGAAAAGCGTGAGTCCAAGATAGATAAAGATAAAGTTCTCAGAAAGCTGTGCCATGAGCTTGAACGTGTACTTGACGGCGATCTGGGTGCGCCGAGACATGTTGTAGTAGGCGTAGTGCTTCAGAGTTATGCCACAGAACAGCAAAGATACAATACCGGACATGTGGCACCCATTGGAAAAGAAATACGTCGCGTAGGCAAACAGCAGCACCAAGCACGACTCGATCTCGGGGAAACGGCGCACGTGGGTATGCTTGAGCACAAGGGCCGTCATAATGCCGGTGAAAACGCCGATCAGCAGTGAGATGGTAAACGTGATGAAAAAGACACCGATTCCGGTAAACAGCGATGTGGCCGAACTAGTGTCCACGAACTTCTGACAGGTCTCGAAGATAACGATGCACACGGCATCGTTCAGCAGACTCTCACCAAAAATGATGGTGTAAAGCTTCGGATCCACCTGATACGTATTGAAAATCGACAAAATGGTGACCGGATCCGTGGCGCTAAGCGTAGCGCCGACAGCAATGGCGTTAACTAGCGAGAGGTCGATGCCCTCAAGCCCGATGCTCGTCCAAATAAATAACAAAAAGCCCAGAATGAGCGTGGCAAAAAATGTGCCAGCGAAAGCGAACACCAGAATGCTCACGATGTTACGGAAGAAGTTTGTCTGGTTCAGCTCATATCCCGAATTGAGGATGATGGGCGGAAGCAGCAGGTTGAAGAAGTAGCCGTAACTGAACGAAACTTGTTCCTGGATGAAGTGTCCCGGCGTGACGCGGATTATGAGGCCGACAAACATTCCCGCGCCGATCGACAAAACAGACTCGTGCACACTCTGAATGCGTTTCTGCTGCAAGTAGTACGACGTCCACAGCGAGCAAATGAGCAGCACAATTACGATCAGCAATGCCCAGGAAGTGAAAATCTCCTGCGTCCCGGCATCGGGAACGTCGGGGTCGCTTCCTATGGGGTCTGCATCCGTGGAGTCGCGCGCCAGCAAGCGAGCGAGCGAATCCATAGATGCCGTGGTGAACGTGGGTTGGCTGGTCGTCCAAGAGGTTGGCTCGCGGCTTACTCCGCCAGGGCAAGGACTGCTGCAAAACTGGCTACTGGCGCATACTGCTGGAATGGCCTATAGAGCGGCTTGACGAGCCAGCAAGTAGGTAGATTACCCTTCAGAAGCAGCTAATATGCTCTGTTGCACAGTTGCGGTCTCCCCATGGGCTCGGGCCAAGCCTTTCACGGAGTTTAGCAAGGCCCATTGAAGATTTAGTGTATATACTTTTAGTTCTTAACTCGACCAGTTAACGTCCTCTTTAGCTCAATTGGCAGAGCGTGGGACTTTTAAGCATGGGGCTAGGTAATCCCAAGGTTCGGGGTTCGACCCCCCGGAGAGGAGCTAGAAGGGTTTCAATCACCCTACTATTTTTGCTAGCATGATGCGAAATGACGAAATCTTTGATATAGTAAATGGGTAGCGTCATTTAATTTCGTTTTTCTTACCCGTCACTAAAAGCCTTGCGTGGGGTGCGTCTCGGTCCAATGGTCCCTCGGTGTATACACCCGCGGCATACTTCCCTGTGCTCGCATCCCAGCTTGAAATTTCAGCTGACTCCTCCATGGCTGCTGGCCTGCCGCGGACAGCGAGGAACCTAACGCTCGATGCGAAATGGCAGCAAATATGGAAGCAGTTTCCTCCGCAGTCTGCAAAAAGACCCACCAAGGGGAAATGGTTTCAGCTTTCTATGTTTCCCTACCCCTCTGGCAATCTGCACATCGGCCATCTCCGGGTGTACACAATAAGCGACGCTTTGGCACGGTTTCGACGGTTGCGCGGGTACGATGTCTTGCATCCAATTGGCTGGGATGCATTTGGTCTTCCTGCTGAAAATGCTGCCATAGAACGCGGGCTTTTGCCCGCTGATTGGACGTACTCGAATATCAAATCTATGAAAACCCAACTCATGCAAATGCTGCCGTCTTTCGACTGGGATCGAGAAGTCATCACTTGTTCTCCTGAGTACTATAAGCATACCCAATCTCTATTCCTAGACTTTTTTGAGGAGGGCTTGGCGTATAGGGCCAAAGCGTGTGTCAACTGGGATCCGGTTGACGGCACGGTCCTGGCCAACGAGCAAGTTGACACGAACGGTCGCTCCTGGAGATCAGGTGCACTGGTGGAGCAGAAAGAACTGGAGCAATGGTTTCTGAAAATTACTGAGTTTGCAGACGAACTCAATGCCGATTTGGACCTCCTCGAGAAGTGGCCGGAGAGCGTCGTCACCATGCAAAGAAATTGGATTGGCCAGTCACATGGTGCTGAAATACGGTTCAGCTCCGAAATAGAAGTCTTTACAACCCGTCCTGACACTCTGGGAGGCGTGCAGTTTGTTGCCCTGGCTACTAGCCACCCGCTGGTTCTGGCAGAGCGCGCTAGAGATCAAAGGCTCGAGGACTTCTGCACAACTGTTGACCCCAAGTCGCTCAGTGGTTACAAACTTGCGGCTACTGTTGTTAATCCTTATAATGGAGAACGTTTGCCTGTTTTCACAGCTCCATACGTCATTGGGGGATATGGGACTGGAGCTGTGATGGGTGTGCCGGGCCACGACGAAAGGGATGCTGCGTTTTGGAAGGTATTTGGCGAGGGTGTACCGGCCCGTATTGTAATTGATCCCCCTCCTGGCGAGAACTCTGAAATTAATATATATTCGGGAACAAAGGGCGTGCTCAATGATGCTTCGGGAAATATCGAGGGGCTGTCCTCTGAGGAGGCCGGAAACTATATTGTTGACAGCCTTGCTAGTCAAGGCATTGCAAAGCGTGTAAAGAAACTTCGCCTTCGCGATTGGCTCATTTCTCGCCAGCGGTTTTGGGGCGCACCCATTCCTATTGTGCATTGCGACAACTGTGGTACTGTTCCAGTACCCAGGGAACAACTACCCGTCAACCTCCCAGATGGGCATATAGGGCCGCTGGCAAACAACTCAGAATTTATCAATACAACTTGTCCAAGTTGTGGGGGCCCTGCCAAGCGTGATTCCGATACTATGGATACATTTATTGACTCTAGTTGGTACTTTTTCCGGTACACCGACGCACAAAATCCTACTCTGCCGTTCGACTCTGCGAAGGCTTCTGAATGGCTCCCAATCGATCAGTATGTAGGTGGAGTGGAGCATGCCATCTTGCATCTTCTGTACTCTCGCTTCTTTGCTAAATTTCTGGCCTCCATTGGGCGTTGGGATGGCGGCGACATGAAGGGAGAGCCATTTAAGCAGCTGGTGACCCAAGGTATGGTTCATGGCCGAACACACGTTGATCCACAGAATGGTCGGTTTCTGAGACCGAATGAAGTTGACCACGAAGGTCGTATTCTGGCCAGTGGCGCACAGTCTCGTGTCGTATTTGAGAAAATGTCAAAGTCCAAGCATAACGGCGTCAATCCCCAGGATGTCATAGGAGCCCACGGGGCCGATGCTACTCGTGCGCACATTCTATTTCAGGCACCGGTGAGCGACGTATTGGACTGGGATGAAGGTAAAATAGTAGGTATCGAGCGCTGGTTGAACAAGGTCTCTGTGCTCACCCGATCCATCTGCGCGTTTGCTGAGGAGACTGACCAAGAAGCTAACGATGATATTGTGCACTGGAATGCCATTCAAGATCTGTTACGCTCGATTACCCTGGCATTTGAAGAGACTTTATCGCTCAACACTGTGATATCTGATCTTATGAAAATCACCAATTTGTTGCGCACTATTTCCCACGCTCAGTATAAGAGAGACGGATTGGTACTTCTGCTGCGTGCTATGAGCCCCATATGTCCTGCGTCTGCCGAAGAGAACTGGGAAAGACTGTTGGAGGCAGAAAAGCGTCCTTGGACTTCCATATTTGCCGGCGACTGGCCTGAGCCACGTCCGATTGAGGCAACTACCAAGAGGGCCTACGTGATCATGGTCAATGGCCAGAAGTCTACCACCTTGTTGAGCAGTTCTGTAGACAAAGATGTGGTCTTATCTGAGCTGCTGGCCCTCAAGGATCGCCCGGTCGCCTTGAACAAAGAAATTTCGAGGGTGATTTTTTTGCCGGATAAGGGTATCTTAAGCATTGTCACCAAAAAAAAATAGCGGTATACGAATTGAGGTGATCGGAAAGCATGTACATAATATACCCGCACAGAATAAATAATTTGTGTCACTACTCGGAAACATAGTCGTCGAGCTGAATTTCCCTCTCGAAGAGATCGTCAAGCAGCGAGGTACAGAAGGAAGCATACGATAAGCCGAATGGCCTTAAAGATTCATCAGTAATGAGCAGCGGGGCATCAGAGCCGAAGGTTAGTTCTTTGAAAAGCGTTTCAGGTCGCAGCCCCACCCAAGGGCAATTGGCCAAGGCGAACGTCGCATTCACGTCGAGGCTAGGCAATATCCTGCTGAGCGTGTCTCGGGCCGCCATGCTGAAAGAGCCCCGCAGAGCTGAGCAAATGTCCGGCACACTCTTTGCCCACCCTACGCATAGATAGAGGCCACCCGCTTGACGAAGTATGAGATTTTCTATGACGGCTGGATTGGGCTCAACCTCGGTGAGGACATAGTAGTGCAACACGGAGGTGTACCCAGAGTCCGCTTCGCTCAAGATTTTTTCAGCGAGCCGGCTCATCAGGCCGGCCGTGTGAGGGAGGTAATGTAACTGTTCAGCCAGTATGATCGACGCCGGCCAGTCGCACTTTTCCAACGGCTGCAGTAGCTGCCTATCGAGTATTGAGTGCTCGAGCGGTGGCCAATACTTGAGCAGCTTGACAATCTCCTGGAAAGTCATTGTCGGTGTGCCGGGCCACGCGTGCTGCAAGTACCAGTATGTGAACTCTTCCACAGGCAGAAAAACGTTGGCAGAAGCTCCAATGGCCGGCAACAGGCTGGCCAGCACCTCGGCTGACTTCATGTCCGAGTTACGGGCGCTGGCCAGCGTCTTTGCCATGTCTGTGAACACGGTTGCCAGCCCAGCCACATCCGCCGGATCGCCAAGTCGCGCCACAACGTCAGTGGGCAGCTGCGCGTCCTGCGAGGTCGCCTGGCCGGTCACGGGCACGTAGATGTCCGGCCGGGCCACCTCGCGGGCCCTGGCCAGCAGCAACGCCAGCCGCGTGCGCGGGTCCTGGGCATACATGTTTGCAAGCAGGTTGACGCGAGACTGCGTGACCGTGTCGGCATCCGTGATAGCGAGCAGCAGGGCGGCAATTTTCGACGTAGCGCCCGGCTTGCGCAGCCGGTGCAGGAGGAACGTGTAGTGGGCAGCCAGGATGCGCCGACTGATCCGGGCCAGATTCTCTGTCACAAACTCGACAATGGCCGCCTGGTCGCGGGAAGACGTCGCACTGAGCCCTCCCAGCAACGCAAACACCGTGTCGGCCGGAACAGGCCGGTCGCTGGGGAGCCTCCGCGCCGTAGCCAGGGCCTCCATTGCTGACAGGACGGGGCGAGCCAAGGCCTGGGCCGAGACAGTTAGTTACGTATGGTTACGGAGGGCACTCGTAACGCGCAAACTAGACGACGAGCCAGGTAGAGTAAGATAGCAGGCAAACGGCAGCCCAATAGACGCAATTGGGTAAAGCTATAAGAATCCAATAAAACTTGGACCACTAAAGAAGCGATATAGAAGCGGTACTGCGAACGGTGAACAGTGAACCAACGCGCAAGTCCCACCTGGCACTACCATATCCAAACTTTCTAACACACATCGGGTAAATGATATACATACATACATATTGAAGTTAGGAGTCTCGAACCGAACTAAAGGATTGAATTTAGTTGGTCGAAACCGTGCACAAGAGCCATTTATTTGACAATGGGCTGCGACACTCCGCCAGGAGCAAGCTGCTTGTTGAACTGGCCCAAGCGACCGTTACGGTCGTAGACGGAGCGGGCACGCACGTAAGGGTCCGAGCGCCAGTAGTTGTCCGCCAGAGCATTGGCAACCTGCTCACGCTTGGCGTACAGGCTGCGCGAGGCCTCCCCGTCGGCCTGGATCCACTCAAGAGTGAGCTTGTCGTAATCGTTTATGATCTGCTCGCGCTCCTGCAAAATCTTATCCCTGGTCTCTAGGTCCCGCATGGGCTCGTCCTCACCGGCCTGGGGCGGGATGTATTTGTATTCAGGCTTGGAGTTGCCACCAAGCTCCGAGGGCAGCTGATCAGAGTTGACACGCTTAAACAGGTCCTTCTCGTTCTTGGTAAAGTCAATCTTAGAAGCGACCACAGGATCGATCCAACCCTTGATCACACTCCAGACCGTAGAGAAAATCCAGGGAGCGCGGTGAATGTACAGGTAGCCGAGCGACTCGGGGTAGTGGGCCTCGAAGCACTCAATCAGGAACTTCACAACAGCGTAGTCCATGTTGTGCAAGCCAAAGCCACCAAGGTCGAAAATGACACCAGCGGTCTCAATGTCGTCACGCAGGCACAGACGGGACAGCTCCATGTGGAACAGGACGTAGCGGCGCATGGCCTCCTCAGTCTGCGCTTTGGGGTCGTGCTTCTTGACCTGAATGGTCACGACGGGACGACCCTCCTTGTCCTGGCCAACCAACATGGCCTTACCGACCTTGTACTGGTTGATGAAGCCCTCATCAGGCTTAACCGACGTGTAGTAGACCTCGCCCTTTGACAGCATGTCCTCAATGTCATACTCGGTGGAGCGCCACTTGACGGTCTTGGCAAACATTTCCGCGGTAGCAGGCAGATCCCACTTGCGGGCACGCAGGAAACGCAGCATGATCTTGTCGGGGTTATCGGCACGGATCATGTGCTTGAAGCGCGTGTAAACCTTGTCGGCTCCCACGCCGGAAATAGTCGTCTTGAAGTTCTTGACGGCATCTTCAAGAGCATTCTCATTGCTTACGGTCTTTGAGCCAAAGCCGAAACGGCCGGACTTCTTTTCCGGCTGCGGGGGTTTGCCA
This sequence comes from Wickerhamiella qilinensis, assembly GCA_030556915.1. Classification (NCBI taxonomy): domain Eukaryota; kingdom Fungi; phylum Ascomycota; class Dipodascomycetes; order Dipodascales; family Trichomonascaceae; genus Wickerhamiella; species Wickerhamiella qilinensis. The sequence continues at coordinate 49,881 of JAKTUW010000045.1, forward strand.
CCGACCTTGACGCCGTTGGGCGCCTGTCCCAGAGTAATCAAGGTTGCGAGCCAGAACTCCTTGAGTTTGTACTCCTGGTCGGGGGTGAGGTGGCCGTAGAATCCGGATTTAGCAGGGGCAGCCATTTTTGCGGTTGTTTGCTTGTATCAAATGCTGAAGTCAACGCAATGCACGGCGTTGAGCAGGGGATAAAAGAAAGGAAAGTGAGTGTAGGTAACTGGACCGACCGCCGACCGACGCCGGTACCCCTGCGCTTATATACTGTGCCCGTGAGATGCGATTGCGGAGTACAGGTCCAAGCGGGCATGCAGGCGCATGCAGGCCCAGGGCTTAGGGTAGCGCGAGCCCAGGTGGGGACGGGCCACGCAGGGCCCACAGCTAAGGTTGAACCCAATAAACCCCCAGCATATAAGCTCAGACAGAGGAGGGATTTCCCCGGTCATGGCCGCAAATAAAGGTGTCAGACAAGGCGGGCGGTATCAAATCTCAAAATTGCAGCGGCTGTGTTTCGAGCCGCGGCGTCGCTGCTCCCCCCAGCTCTGGAGCGCCAGCTGCAGGTCCTCGAACCCCCACGTCACCCGCGTCGCGGACTGCTCCCACCTGCAGCGACCCCACTTTGGGGAGATTCCTACCGGCAAGGCGGGCCATGATCTACGGTGCTGGCGGGCGGGAATTCGACGAGCGGGTGCGCGGTCGCCGTGATTAAATGCTGGCCCTTTTGGCAGCCAGTGTGACCAGGAGCCGTGCTGGGTAATGGCCGGAATTTTCACTACGCTCCGAAGTTAGTAACCCGGCAGTCTCTGCCGGTAGCAGCCCCTCGCTCGGGACAATTAGGCACCGTAAGCTGCAGCCCTATTCTTCTATGCACGACGGCGGACCTTGCAGGAGCGTGAGCCCTGCCCTGACGTGTAGCGAACGGAAGATTCGACGCCAGTCCGCTGAGCGATTCACCCGAGTGTGGGGGAGGGGTGGGCGCGCCCCGAGGCGCGCGACAAGTATCGGCCGCGGTATGGGGCCGCGCCCTGGCCCGAACCGTGTTCGAATTGTCCGGCCGCGCAAAGCCGGGCCCCGCCGCACCGCCCGCGCCTACGCTTCGGTCGGCTTGCCGGCTAATTGGCCACGTCTTTCATAAGCCTGAATCCACGCTTGCTGGTTGGGGATGGTGCATATGGTTGGTTCTATTAATATCATTACGTGTACAGCCCGAGAACCGGGGCTACGCTCTGCGCGATAGTCATGCTACGTCAATCTACGCTGGACGCTGCAGGTGCGGAGCTGATAACGCTGCAGGCGGGGTGGGCCACGGTTTTCGCCGCCGGCGCCCGGCGCAGCCAGCTCGAGCTCGAGGCAAACCCCTGTTCAGGGCCGCTCCGGCATGACGCCGAGCCGCATATTCAACTAGCGCTGCGAATGGCTCGGCCCTGTTACCCTAGCCTGGCCGAAGCACCAGCGAGCCGAGCCGCTCAGGAACGGCTGGCGTAGAGGGCTGCCAGTGCGCAGAATGCTCTCCGCAGCCTGTCGCGAAGGCTTGCAAGCCTTCGCAAAGCGACCAGCCAAGTACGACGAGACCCAGTAGCAGGTTGCGAAGCGGGCCCCTGGTTACGGATGCAGCATAGTCGCCCGCCTGAGCGAATCCCCAGACATGTCCAACAGGCTCCGCATGGATGCACGCGTTGACGTGCGACGACGGGGCCACCCCGGATTTCGGAGCGGAGCGTTCCTGGGGTACCCTTGACCCTGCCGGGCCAAAGTGGGCGGTGGGAGGCTGCGGTGCTGGCCGAATGCGGCCAGGCAGCGGTGCGTCCATGCGGCGCGGCTGCGGGACGGGACGGGACGGCTGTCAGAGATGGTGGGTGGGATGAAGCGAGAAGGGCCCGTGCGCGTAGAGGGTGGCAGCCTATGCGGGGAGATAGAACGAGCGCACTGCGAAATGCGGAGGAATCATCGCCAAGCGAGCCAGCATAATGCAAGGTATAATTAGTGCATAAAAATGCGAGAGAACAAGAAGATCTGGGAATTTGGGTCTGTTTCGTGGGGGATCATGGCGAAGCGGGAAAGAGGAAGCAAGTCAAGCAAGTCAAGCAAGCAAGCAAGCAAACGAACAAACTAAAAAACAAAAAATACGAGGCGCTAGGCGAACTTGCCGGTTTTGCGGCGTGCCTGGTTAAGCTTGTTGTTCACATGATGCACGTCCGCATCGAGCTCGTCGAGCATCTGGTTCTGCTTGGTGAGCTCGTCGTCAATGGCCAGACCCAGCTGCTTTTGCCGCGAAATGGCCACTCGTAGGCCCTCGATGACCTCGTCTTGGCTTTGCATCTCCTGCCGCTGGTGCTCCATGAGCTGCGCACTGTTCAGCGTGCGCGTGACGTCAGTCTCGCCCAGAACGCGACCGGTAGAGGCGGGCCTTGGCGGCGCTCCCTGAACGATGCCCGCGACGCCGCTGGCCGTGGTCGCGCCCGCGGCTCCGTGGGTCTCCAGCCGCGAGACCGCGCGCAGCGCATCGTCAATGGCGGCTCCGCGTCGGGCCCGCTCGCCTGCACCGAGACCTGTGCCGCCATCCAGCTGCTTTTGAAGCTTGCCGGCCATCACCTTGGCCTCGAGGGTCAGCTTGCGGCGCTCTGCAGGCTCGCTGGCGGCGCGCGCCCACGTGACGAGCTGGCCGAGCCGGGCGCTGCCCTGGATCCAGTGGGCGGTCGACGAGTCGCGGCCGCTGGCCGGGCCTACGAGCTTGCCGAGCTCGAGGAACGTGGCCACGGCCAGGGTCTGGACAAAGTCCGGTGCGCGGACCAGCGCGCGCAGCATGTCCTCAAGGCCGGCGCGGCGCACCTCGAGCGTGGCCGGGTCGTTGTTGCGGAACCACTGCTTTGCCGGCGGCGCAACGGGCACGGGCTCGTCCATCTCCTCGCGCACGTCCTCGGCCAGCTTTACAAAGTCGCTGTAGCGCTTGTGCAGCTCAATTGAGCCCTCGTCGCCCGACACGACAATGCGATACGTTGTCGGGTTCCCGGGAGTGAACGACGGAATGGACACAGAAACCATGAGCGGGGAAGCCGGCAAGGCTGGGCAGAACTTTTAAAGTAGGGAGGCCGCGACGGGGTGCGGATGATTTGAGGTTCGCCCGCGATATGATGGGCACAATGCCGGTGATGCACCTGTCAATGGCAAAATCTGCCACTGGTTGCGGGCAAACGAGAGACGGGCCGCAAACTTAACCGCCAGGCGGAGAAAGTGGTGTCGGGATTCACAAGTAGATGCCGGCCGCCAAAAAGGGTACTTGTCGGCGGGTGCGTGGGGTCAGTCAGGATGAAGCCGCTAAGCCATGCACAGAGCCACACTAATTTATTACGCGGATTCGATCCTAGCCCAAGCCAAGCCCAGCCCAGCCCAGCCCAGCCTAGCCAGCGAACGCGAGCTCGGGAGCGATTGGGACTTTTTGCGATCTGGCCAGCCCTGCAGCCCACAGAAGAACGGGGGGCATACTCGGCGGTGCAGCACCCTCCTCGCCATGTCGAACCCGATCGTCATTTCCGGCCCGAGCGGCACGGGCAAGTCGACGCTGCTCAAGAAGCTGTTTGCCGAGTTCCCCGAGCGGTTTGGCTTCAGCGTCTCGCACACGACGCGGCAGCCGCGCGCCGGCGAGCACGACGGCGTGCAGTACCACTTTGTCACCGTCGCCGCCTTCAAGCAGCTGATCACGGACAAGAAGTTCATCGAGTGGGCGCAGTTCGGCGGCAACTACTACGGCACGACCATCAAGGCCGTCGACGACGTGTCGCGCGACGCGGGCAAGACGTGCATCCTGGACATCGACATGCAGGGCGTGCAGTCGGTCAAGGCTACGCCGCTGGCCGCCCGCTACGTGTTTGTCGCGCCGCCCAGCTTCGAGGCGCTGCGCGAGCGCCTCACCGGCCGGGGGACTGAGACGCCCGAGTCGCTGGAGAAACGCCTGGGCCACGCGCAGGCCGAGCTCGACTACTCTGCCCAGCCGGGCGCCTACGACCGCGTCATTGTCAACGACGACCTCGATAGGGCGTACGCCGAGCTGCGCTCCTTCATTGTCGGCCAGCCGAGCAGCTGAGGCTCTGTGTGCCCTCGGGCCAGTCTGTTTCCGCGCGCGCGCCGCGCGCCTCGGCCGCTACAAGCCCGAAGTAGACAAAAATAGTCAAAAAATAATCAAAAAAGAAAAGCAAATAATATACTACGTGGAGCATGCGCTTAGCACGGCCGCCTACGCCGCCCTCCGCCCCGCGGCTAGTATGCCTGCGTGCTCCGGCGGCTCTCGACGGTGCTCTGCCGAAAGTCGATGGCACTGTTTTTGGCGCCGAGATCGTGCTGCGGCCGCGGGCTCGCAAGACCCTCGCCCGGGCCCGGGACCGGGCTCTGTCCCGGGGCGCGCGCACCGTGGCCCGGCGCGGCCTGCACAAACTCGCGGATGAGCAGATCTGCGTGCTGCTGGGCCTGCGCAAAGGCCACGACGGTGCCCGACGCATCGGGCTCTTCGCGGAGCCGGCGCGCCTTCTCCTCGGCCAGGCGCAGCAGGTCGCGCGCACGGCGCACCCGCATGTCCACCAGTGACGTGCGCGAGAGCCCGTCGCCGCCCGCGGCGCCGCTCGCGGCAACGGTGGGCCACTCGCCCGCGGTGCTCGCTGTAGCGCGATGAGGGACAGCGGCAGTCATTTGTATACAGTGGTTTGAGATTTGTGATTTGTGGGGTAGTTTGCCCTGGGAGTGTCTCCAAGCGTCTTTTTACGCTCTGCTTCGAGCTTCACTCCAAATTGTTGGCTTTTGGTCGCCAAGTCAAGCCCAGGAAGGGATGCTCACAAGACCCGAGATCCACAGGCAGGCAAAGGGCGGCGCCTCAAAACCTTGGCCAGCACTTATCAAAACACTCCAAGGCAACAAGCGGCCCCAATTGAGTTGTGTGGCAGCGATCAATGCCGGCTAGTCGACTGTTTGGCCTGTCGAGATGCAGTGGTTTCTCACGCTCTCACGCAATCCACCCACCAACCCGCTCACCAGGGCAGGGCGGAATCCCGAGCGCTCCCGCTAGCACTGCTCCCAAGCTTGCCAGTTGGGCCGGAACTGCGCGTGCGCGCACGCATCCCGGCAGCAACAACGCCTATTTGTCAAATGGCCAGTATGCGTACTCCCAACCAGACGTTTATAAGTTTTGGGGGACGGCCCAGCTCTCTCTCTGCCTTGTGACAACTTTCTTGCTACTATTGCCACACAAGAAAACTTGACCAATTGACCAATTGACATGGGAAAGCACACTCTGATTCTGCTGCGCCACGGCGAGTCCGACTGGAACGAAAAAAACCTGTTCACCGGCTGGGTCGACGCCCTGCTGTCGGAGAAGGGCCGCAACGAGGCCGCACGGGCCGGCGCGCTGCTCAAGGACTTTGAGGCCAAGCCCGATGTCTTGTACACGTCGGTGCTGAGCCGTGCCATCCAGACGTCGAACATTGCCCTGTTCCAGGCTGACCGCCTGTGGATCCCCGTGACCCGCGACTGGCGGCTTAACGAGCGCCACTACGGTGCGCTGCAGGGCAAAAACAAGAAGGAGATTGCTGCCGAGTACGGCAACGAGAAGTTCATGGAGTGGCGCCGCTCGTTCGACATCCCGCCTCCGCCCATCGAGCCCGACTCGGAGTACGCCCAGACGCACGACCCGCGCTACGCCAACCTCAAGGCCGGTGAGCTCCCGCGCACCGAGTCGCTCAAGCTCGTGATCGATCGTCTGCTGCCCTACTGGGAGGACGTCATCTCCAAGGACGTGCTCAGCGGCAAGACCGTGCTGATTGCCGCGCACGGCAACTCGCTGCGCGCGCTGGTCAAGCACCTCGAGGGCATCTCCGACGCCGAGATCGCCAACCTCAACATCCCAACGGGTATTCCGCTGGTCTTTGAGCTTGACGACAACCTTAAGCCGCTCAAGCCGTCGTACTACCTCGATCCCGAGGCTGCCGCGGCTGGCGCCGCTGCCGTGGCCAGCCAGGGCAAGTGAGTAAGGGTCGGGCTGCGTCCAGCACTTCTTTGCTACCTTTTTTTTTTAAAACTTTTCAAAATCTAGATGCTAATAATGACACTCATTCTGATTTTCCTGCGCAGGCTCAATAAATTACATGTGCTTGCGAGCAGCCGGCCGGCCACTGCCCGCCACAGCTCACCATGGCTCCTGGCCACGCAAGGCCATCTTGGAGGCCTTGCGCTGGTCGGCGCCGCGCCGCGGTGCTGTGCGGCCAGAGTCGCCCTGCGGCCGCGGAGGTGCCCGCGGCTTGCGCGACCGCGGCACAAACGAGATCTCGGCGTCGCCTTTGGCTACCCTGCCGCCGCCGGGGCCGCCCGCCCGAGACATCGGCCGCCGGCGCTCCAGTTGCTCGCCAAAGCTCGACGCACCTGTGTCGCGCGAGCCCGTGGCCGTCATGCTCGGCAGGTTCGGCCGCCGAGCCCGCCGGTCCTGGCGCCGGCTCTCCTTGCGGGCCGCCTCGCGCTTCTTGCGGCGCACCTCGGGGTCCGAGTCCGAGTCGGAGCCCGAGCCCGACTCGTCGTGAGAGTCGCCGCCACCACTGCGCAGCCGCTCAGCCTCCTCTTCCTCTGCGGCCGTCAGCCCGCGCGGCGCGTCCCTCAGCTTGCCGTCGGCCGGCTTGTTAGCGCCACCCTTGCCGCCGTGCAGCAGCTTATACTCAAAGCTGTTCTCGTCGATCTCAAACTCGGGGTTTTCGAACAGATCCTTGAACCGGTCGTCGATCTGGGCCTTGTTTTCAGCAGCAAACGCCCTGTTGACCTTGACAGCGTTGTTCTGGCCAGCGCCCGAGCTGCGGATTCGGCTCGCCCGCTCGCCATCGATCTTCTTGCGGATCTCCCGCTCGCGGAGTTCGCGGTAGGCAAAGGGGTCTGCAATCAGCTTGGCCTGCTCGTACAAGCGCATATCGATAAAGTATCCGTGCATGTAGCTCTTGACCACGCTGCTGCCAATCAGGTGGCTCAAGCTGAGGGCGGCCAACTCCTTGCGGGTGACAAACTTGTAATTTTCGTAGACCGATGTGGCTGGCCTCTCTTCCAGCTCTTCCGTAATGCTATCGAGGAAAGAGCACCACTTGGGCGCGGGGCCAACTGCCGGAACGTAATACGTATGCATGGGAATGCCCTCGTTGGCCAAGAAGAACATGCCACTGTTCGGGATATATGCCACGTCGTTAATGTCAACGGTGGGCTCTAGGGATGTGAACGGTGATCCCGTGTTTGTGTCCCAAATCTTAACAATCTTTTTGTCCGCAGTGAAGATTTTGTCCTGGGCGGCTGGCGCCATCGTTAGGTAGCCGATCTTTTTGATGGGAAAGCCGTAGCCTTGGTCCTTCTGAACCAGGGGCTGGGACGATCGTAAATCATACAGAAGCGTATTGCCCTCGTAGGTGCCCGCGGCAAAATGGAGACCATCCTCATGAAACTCGAGAGCAGTGACGCCGCTGCCAACACCATGGCCCTGGCCACCGACATGCAGGTTGGCCACTCGATTTCGCGACCGCGGGTCCCAGAACTCGACAACGCCGCTCTCACCACCAAAGCCTAGCAGTCCGTGGGCAGGATTCACCTGCACGGTATTGATTCCTTCGGACTCTGTCTCGAACGGGGCCAAAAACCGACCCTGATCCAGGTTGAGACGATAGACTTCGGTGCCGCTCGCGCCAACGTATAGATCACAGTTTGTTCTGTTATAGGCCATGCTGCGGCCAAACTTCGGTATACGCGACCGCGTATGTATGCCGCCCTGGGCATGAAACTCTATAGTACGGTCGTTTTGTAGATGCACAGACTTTGTCCAGTCATCGGAAATGAGCACAAAATCTACGTTTTCGGAATCCGTGTGCCGGTCGAACTTCATCGAAAGCTGCTCAAAATCGTATACATGAATTTGTGGCTTATACGTACCAGTAGCCACGGCAAATTGGCCGTCCCTGCTCACTTTGATCCGATTTGACGCCTCCTCAAACTGGAAATCCTGGATCAGCTCGATCCGGTTGGCAAAATCAGGATCGTTCTTGAGTGACTTTTTGCGCTTTTTAACTAGCCAATCGGGCAATGACCGAGATGAATTTGTTCCTGAAACCTGATAGACAGGAATGTTGGCTCCCGGAGCCGATCTTAACACCATTTTGCAGGTATTCGACTGGCGAGCTCACGAAAGCTTAGTATACCGCGGGTTACTTAATTTTTTCCCCCGGCGGTCACGTGTGTTGGAGCTGCGCTCTGGCAGAGACGATGTTCGGGCTGTTGGCGTTGGTGTTGGAGCTGGACATATTTGCACACGTGACAGGGTTCAACCGGGAGACAATAGGATGTTGAGCCATACTGGAAAAGTCAATATCCAATAATAGCAAACTGCGAATAAAAATTTACACATATTTGAATAAGCGTACTGGGAATCAATAGACCACACGTCCATGGCTAAATTTTGCTGCGCTTGGGTTCAGGCTCTTCTTTAACCTCTTCGTATTTGGCAGCCGCTCCTGTCAGCTCGGCCGTTACAAGCTTGCGCAGTTTAACTAGTTCATCTCCGGCTCTTGTATTGATGGACTTGTATTTTGGTGTTGTCCCGTCCAGCGGAGACTCGGGCATTGTCAACGAGAGCGCTGTGGCCTCAATGACCTCATTGAACCATGCGAGCCGGGGGTTTTGGTACGCCCTCGGATTATAACCGCGGGCCATAGTCAGCTTTTCCACCACTTTCCCCATGACTTTAGAAATTTCGGAATCTGAATCAGGTGGAGGCACATCGGCAAACTGAGTTTCTGGCATGATGCGAATATCATCGGCGTACGGGAGAATGACTAGATGCAGCCCCGATGGAGAAGATTGCAGGTGAGCATTGTCGGAGTAGCGAGCCTCTTTGGACGGGAAGAGGAGCCCGAGCACAGGTGGCGAGTTTCGACGAAGGATGGCCGAGACCAGTGCAATCTTGTTCTGCTTAAGCATCGACCGCCACAGGCTGGTAAACGCGCGCACAGAGCCCTTGTTCCACGTGTCATGCGGGTACAGAAAGATTGAGTGGTGTATCGAGCCGATGTTGTAGTAGTCCTCGCGCTTGCGGAAGCTCAGAATGTCTATGGCAGGCTCACCATAGTACCTAAGTTCCTCGAGCTGCTGCTGAGTGACCGACACGAGGTCGGGACCAAACTTGAACGCATAAGTGAGCTCGTCGCGGGTGGCCTCATGGCCAGTGTCCTTGACGATATGCCTCGTTTCCGTGGTGGCCAGCTGCTGCTCCTCACCCTCTGTGAACACTTTGTGCGAGGCAGGGAGCTTCCGTTTGATGTACAGGTTGTAGCCGCGCACATCGATGGTGATTTCCTTGCCAAGGCGCAGCCGAGTGTGCAGCGCCACCTCCTTAACGGTGTGGCGCGCCTTCACCACGCCCTTGACGGCAACGGCCGAGATCGGCACGGTGGCCAGCTTGTCGAGGGGCTGGCGGGCATACTCGGGCGTGAAGTAGAGGTTCTCCCAGTACTTTGTCGGCCTGAACTCGTGGCCCGGCCGGTTGACGAAAATGGGGACGATGGACACGTCCTTCTCGACCAGGTCACGCGAGCGGGTCAGCGCGACCTCGCGCAGCTTCTCGTCGGCCGCCGGCTCGTCGTCGTCGGTAATGAGGATCATCCGGCGAAGGCTCTTGCTGTGGTCCTTTTCAAACTCGAGCCCCGCAAGATAAAATACATTGGCCAGCGACGTTGGCTCTGCGGCCGGCGCCAGCGTGGCCGCCCTGAACTCGCCGTCCTCGGCCAGGCGCATGAGCGCACGCACCGATTCGGACGTCTGGCGGCCGAACTTGGTGAAAACAAGGCAGTTCTGCGGCGCGCCGGCCACGCCGTAGAACATGACGCCGACGTTGTTGCTCGGCGCCTGGATCATCTGCGTGCGAATCGACTCGGACGCCGCCTCGACGGCCAATTGCAGAACGCTCTTGGCGGTGCCCCCATCGTCGAGCTGCTGCTCGGCCGCCATGCTCGCGGAAACCTCAATCACGTACAGCAGTGAGTCTTTGATGCCATCCTCGTAGCCCGGTCCTCTGGCGGACGGCGGCGGCATGACGACGCAAAGGGCTGGCGGAAGCAGACGCGCGCGAGCTGGGAGCTATACGCCGGCTGACGCGGGCTGACGCGGGTGATACATCTACATCAGACCGGGTCCAGCGGCCACCAAGATTGGGTTAAAGCGGCCGACCGGTTTCTTGAATTCGGATGCCTGCAAATGAACTCTGCTTGACTTGCCGTTACGAATTTTGAGAAAGGAAAGCTAGAAATAAAAGAAGCCAAAGATAAATGAAAGAAAGAAAAAAAAAAACGGTTTCACATTACTTACTGTAGCTATCCATAACAAATTGGCCGTCTACGCGTACGTGCGCTTGCCAGAGAGCCAGCGGTTGAGCAGCTCGAGCGACGCCTCCGGCTTGTTGAACGGCACCATGTGGCCCGCGTCAAACACCCGCACAAAGGTGAAGTCGCCGGCGCTGCGCGTCGTACCGACCTGCTTCTTGCCGATCTTCCACGGCAGAAACGGCGCGTCTGCGTACTCGTCGTGGTGGCTCCAGCGCAGCTTCTCTGTCCACTCGCGGTTGCCCAGCCAGTTGCAGATGTAGTCCTTGTCGCCGGCGTAGATGAGGATGGGGATCTCCGCCTCGAGCAGGTCCACAACCTCCTGCGTGAAAGGCCGCGACCCGTCAGCCGTGCTGAAAAAGTCCAGTCCCACGCTCTCGTCGCAGCCCACAAATTCAATAGGCTCTGCGCCCAGCGCGTCGCGAACGTGCTCCTGGTTCAGGTACTCGTCAATGCGGTTGATCTGCGGGTAGCACTGATCGTAGCATTGGTCGCGGACGTCGTAGGGATTGCGCCCCGTCTCGTAGTAAGGGCGGCTCAGCTCTCCGCAAACATAGCCGGCGGCCTGGCACTCGAGCGTAAGGCCCACGTCGGCACACACCTGCAGCAGGCGCTGGCAACTCGGCAGCTTACGGTACAGGTCGTCGCACTGATCGGCGCTTAGGATGGACGGATAGCCGCCCTGGCCGCACGCCATGGTGATCTGGGCCTCAGCCTGGTTATAAGGGTCCGTAATACCGTTACCAATGAGCAGCGATGTCAGATTGAAGTTCCGCTCCTCGTGCGAGATGATGGCCTTGCCGATGGCAGGCAGGTAGTGGCCACCGTAAGACTCGCCAGCAATGTGGAAATCGCGGTCGGCGTACTCGGGCAGCGCGGAGAACAATAGCGACAAAAAGGCGTACACGTCCTCGCCCGCAGCAGTCGAGTCCTTGACCCGCTGCGACGAGTACGAATAGCCGACGTTGACGGGCTCGTCGAGGAAGATAACCGTAGCATTGTTGTTCCACGAGTACGGGTTGTGCTTGAGCTTGAAGTCGTCGCCGATCTTGGCCGGGCCGAGCTCGAAAAAGTTGCCGGTAGACGACGAGCAGCCAGGGCCGCCGTTCAGCCACAGCACAACAGGGTCGTTTTCAGGGTCGTTGCGCGACTCAAACAACCAGAAAAAGAAGTGCTTGTCCACGTCCAGAATGTCGAGGTAGCCCGACAGCTGCTTGACCTTGTCGGCGCCCAGGCTCGACGGGTCGCGTGCCCGCACCTGGTAGTTCGGGTGGTCCTTGTGCTGCACGACCAAGTCCCAGTCGTGGCGGGTGCGGTGCCGGAGCGGGCGGCCGCCGGGGCCAGCAAAGGGGTCGAGCGCCCTGGCCGCGCGGGCGGGCGACATGTCGTTCCAGGCCTGGCGCACAAGCGGCTCCGTCGAGTCCTGGCCGAGGGCGCGGGCCGCCGCGTCGTAGCCCACGGCGGAGCCGGCCACGAGCTGGTCGACGTGCTCTTCAACAAGCGCGGCAGGGCCTGCAAACAGCGAGGCCACCCAAGAAGACAGCTTCATTGCGGGGGTTCCTAAAGTTGTCGGGAAGGTGGAGAAAGGGAGACTGTGGTGCAGGCAGCCCAATCTGGAGCGATTATGCGCGATGTCCCATCGTGCATGGAGCCGTGCAGGGCCGGCGTCATGGGGGATTCTTCAGACGGGGGCAATTGAGACGCGCCATTTCTGCCGTCCCTGCTATTGTATTCTAATATTTTTGCTTGGACGGGTACTGCAGGTTGTCAGACCGTCTCACCCGGTGACCAGGGCGTGTCCCGCCAGTCCGTCCCCGCTCATATCGGAGGCCATCCTATCCGCACCCTGCAGTTGGCCAAGGACTCGGCCGACCCTACCTCCCATGCCTGGACTAGCCCCTTATCTACCAAGTACCCTGTAAGAGCTGCGGAGGTAGCTGCGGAGCACTCTATCGGGGAAGGATCGCACCTATATTCGTCGTGAGTGCAGCCCAGAGCTTAATGGATACAAAATAGCCTACATATCTCGTCACAGTGTGAGCGCCGTCCAAGCCGAAAAGAGTCCGTCAATAGGGTAGATCTCGCTCGTGTGGCTCAAGCTCAGGGTGACCTGACCGACGGTCTAGAACACAAAGCTCCTCCATAAGGCCGTGAGCCTCAGATGATGATGCGTGACGGCATTTAGGGTAATGCATTAGTGGCGCGTGCAACTGGATCTGAAATTAGTTGAATTACACCGGTAATGCAGCTGGCCAAGAATATCCGGGCGGCTTAGTAGCTCCAGAATTTACGCGGCATTGGGCCCTGCACATGGTCTAGGGTTCATAGCCCGATTCGGTCTGCCAACTCCCAGCCTGACCGACCGCACGGCCCGCTGGCCGCTGGCCGCTGGCCGCTGGCCGCTGACTGCTGGCCGCCAGCCAGCCAGCCGGCTCTCCCAGCCTTGAGCTCCGCCGAGCGTCGGGCCAATCATCCACGCACCTTTTCCATTACGCGAAAGCCACACCCCAACTCCCATCTTTACCCTCGCATCATTCGTCTGGGGCCCTCGATATATTCTCAGAATGAATACGGCTCGAACGGCGCGGACGGCTCAGTCGGTCGGCTCGCGGGCTCAGAGACGGCTCTTTAGCCGCGCGGCGCCCGCCCTGCGCCAGTACGGCGGCCTCAAAGACCAGGACCGCATTTTCCAAAACCTCTACGACACCTACGGATGGGACCTCAAGTCGGCGAAAAAGACGGGCGACTGGCACAAAACGAAGGAAATCCTGCTCAAGGGCGATGACTGGATCATCAACGAGGCTAAGAAGTCCGGCCTCCGCGGCCGTGGAGGTGCGGGCTTCCCCTCGGGTCTCAAGTGGTCGTTCATGAACCCGCCCGGCTGGGAAAAGAATTCTGGTCCGCGGTACCTCATCATTAACGCCGATGAGGGCGAGCCGGGCACGTGCAAGGACCGCGAAATCATCCGCAAAACCCCGCACAAGCTCATCGAGGGCTGCCTGGTTGTGGGCCGGGCCATGAACGCATCGGCCGCCTACATCTACATCCGCGGCGAGTTCTATAACGAGGCCGCCATTCTGCAGCAAGCGATTAACGAGGCGTATGCCGACGGCCTCATCGGCCGCAACGCCTGCGGCTCGGGCTACGACTTTGACGTGTACATCCACCGTGGTATGGGCGCCTACGTTTGTGGCGAGGAGACGTCGCTGATCGAGTCGCTCGAGGGCAAGGCGGGCAAGCCGCGCCTGAAGCCGCCGTTCCCGGCCGGCGTGGGCTTGTATGGCCGCCCCTCGACCGTCACGAACGTTGAAACTGTGGCAGTGGCCCCGACCATCATGCGCCGCGGCGGTGATTGGTTTGCCTCGTTTGGCCGCGAGCGCAACTCGGGTACCAAACTTTTCTGCATTTCTGGCCACGTGAACGAGCCCTGCACGGTGGAGGAGGAAATGTCCATCCCCCTGAAGGAGCTGCTCGAGAAGCACTGCGGCGGCGTGCGCGGCGGCTGGGACAATCTGCTGGGCGTGATTCCTGGCGGTTGCTCGGTGCCAGTGCTGCCCAAGAGCATCTGCGAGACCGTGCTTATGGACTACGATGACCTCAAGGACAATCAGAGCGGTCTGGGCACTGCCGCCGTCATTGTTATGGACAAGTCCACGGACATTGTCCGGGCCATCCAGCGGTTTGCCTACTTTTTCAAGCACGAGTCGTGCGGCCAATGCACGCCGTGCCGCGAGGGCACGACGTGGCTGCTCAAGATCATGGACCGGCTCAAGTCCGGCCAGGCCGACGACCGCGAGATCGACATGCTGTTAGAGCTTACCAAGGAGATGGAGGGCCATACCATCTGCGCACTGGGCGATGCTGCCGCGTGGCCCATCCAGGGTCTCATGCGCCACTTCCGGCCCGAGGTTGAGCAGCGCATTGCAGAGTTCCAAAAGAAGGAGTCAGTCGAGTACGGTGGCTGGACCCCTCAGAACGAGCTGCTCGACGGCAAGGTCCAGGGCGGCCCGCTGCCTAGCTCGCATTAAGCCTGGAGGAGAGGAATATCCAAATTCAAAACAAGATAAAAAAAAAAAAGAATAAGACCCCCCGAAACCAGCCCAAAACTCTACGAACAAGCACCTGCCACGGCAATCTCCACGGCATTACATAAAAGTAGACTAATTATTGTACTCTATGACAGTCGACAACGGCGTGGGCTCGTGATCTGGCCGACCCGTCAAGAAGGGGGGGGGGGTGCCCATCACGACTACCCCCGCGCGTGATGCGTTGGTTTCTATGTACTCGGCGCGCGGATGCTTGCGCCTGCGCATGCACCTGTTCGCGCCTGTCGCGCCTGTTGCGCCTGTTCGCGAGTGTCGGACTTAACGCTCGATCTCCTCCAGCTCCTTGCCGCAGTCCTCGGTGAGAACCTCATAGTTCTGCTTGCCGACGACGACGTCGTCCTCGATGCGGATGCCCAGGCCCTGGAAGTGCTTGGGGTAGGCATCGTCAAACGGGACGTAGACTCCCGGCTCGATGGTGACGACCTGGTTGGCCTTGAGGGTCGCGCCCTGGGGCTGCGGGCCATCGTGCACGTCGAGTCCAAGGTTGTGTCCGATCGAGTGCACGTAAACGTCCTGCACCTGCGAGGGCCGCAGCTTGAGCCCGGCGTTGGCCAGCTCAGTATGCATCTGGTTCAGGGAGTATGCCTGGAGGTCGGCCAGCGTGACGCCGGCATCTTCGGTGCACTTGGCAATGCAGGACTTCTCCACGGCCAGCACGGCCTCGTAGAGGTCGCGCTGAGGCTGCGTGAAGTGGCCGTTGACGGGCCAGGTGCGCGAGATGTCGCTGCAGTAGCCGCCGTAGCGGGCTCCGGCGTCAACGAGCACAAGCTCGCCGTCGCGCAGCAGGTCGTCATTGCGCACGTAATGGATGGTCAGCGCGTGCGCGCCGCCGGCCACCACGGCCACGTACGCATCGGACTCGGCGCCGCCCTGCTTGAACATGAAGTCGAGGTACGCGTGCAGCTGGTGCTCGGAGATGAACTGCTGGCGGTAGGCGGCGTTGAAGGCCGCGCTGCTGATCTCGGCCGCGGTGCGCATGCAGTCGATCTCGTTCTCGCTCTTGACCAGCCGCAGCGCGTCGACGATCTGCTTGCCCGAGCGAATCTTGGGGCGGCGGCCCGCGCGGTGCAGTAGCGGCGCCAGCTCGTGGTTGAAGAACGGGCCCTGGCGCACCGTGGCGGCCGGGTCGAGGTCGGCGTACACGGTGTCGACGTCGGCGGCCAGCGCGGAGACGGTGTCGCGCAGCTGCGAGACGGGCAGCGCGCGGCCGACGCCAAACACCTGCTCGGCCAGCTCAGTTCCCGTGCGCTCGCCCTCCCACTTCTCGGCAAACGCGTCCTTGGCCGGCACGAGCAGCACGTCCTCGGTCGCGTGGTTGGCGCGCTTGAGCAGCAGCAGGCACGCTTGGGGCTCGAGAAAGCCCGTCAGGTACTGGAACGTCGGGTCTTGGCGGAAGGCGTAGAACACGGAGGGCGTGGCAAAGTGCGTCTGGTTGCCCGGGAAGATGGCCAGCGAGCCCGGGAGCATGTTCTCGAGCACGGCCGCGCGGCGCGCCGCGTACTCGGCCGGGGGGATGTTCGGGGTCAGATATCCCTTGTTGACGAGGTGCGGCCGGTTTTCGGCCAGCGCCTGGCCGAATGCGCGGGCTGCCTGGGCCGCTCGTGCGACGCTAGCCCTCATGCTCGTTCGTTCTCTGATCTGCCTCGTAAGCTGGCAGGCCTAGGAGGAGGGCGGACCGGGGCAGAGAGGGGAGGGGAGCCTCCCAGCCCGCGAGTCGAGAGCACAGGATAGCCCGAAACAAACAAGCACGCAGCCGCAACAGAACAGCCACTATAGAATAGTCAAAAAGCCAAAAAGTCAAAAAGTCAAAAAGCCAAAAAGCCAAAAAGTCAACAAGTCAAAAAGTCAAGAAGGTAATCATTATCAGTGCAATACGCTTAGACGGTACATATACCTATTTCGAACGCGGGCCACCAGGTGGGAGAGATGCAAGTTGGAGACCGCTCTATGGCCCCTCTCTATCGTCCTGCTCTGGAGGCCCGCTCGCCCAAGCGTGGTCGGCGCGGCCCAGGCCCGGGCCGGGGGCGTTCATGGCGTGGTCACGGGTCCGAGCGTGCCGGCCTCGATCTCGTCGCGGTAGCGCACGTCGGCAAAGCGATTCCCGCAGTACAGGCAGGTGTGGATGCCCGGCTTGTCGACGTTGATGAAGATCTTCGGGTGGCCCTGCACACCGCCGTGCAGGCCGTCGTCGTTGCCGTCACAGGTGGCCATGTGCGAGACGTAGCGCACGGGCGTCTGGGCAATCAGGTCGATGGCAGCGTAGGGCAGCGGCTGCGCGGCCAGGTCCTTGCCATCGAAGCGCACACCGACCATGGCCTCGTTGCGCGGCCGCTGCGACGGCGCCCACGTCGCGGCGCGGTTGGGCGCCTGCTTTTCGCGCACGGCCGTCTGGTCGGCGCCCTCGTAAAGGTGCGGCGTGTCTTTGGCGATGCTCGCGTCGACGGCCTTGGAGACCGCCGACGAAGAGAGCCGCAGCGGCGCTGCGGCGCACAGCGCTCCGCGGCGCGCGGCCGGCAGCGCGGTGCGGGCCAGCCTGAACGACAGCATTTCCGGTGATAATAGACGGAACGTTATAGGCCAAGAGCGTAGTCAGCTGGGGCAGGCAGGCGCACTCGAGCAGTCCGGCCGGAGCAGCGCAGCGCGCGCTCCCGCCCACCCAGCTCCCAACCCCAGTGTGATGGTCTCCCCGCCGAGCGCATCCAAGTTGGCTGCTTGGCCAGCCGGGCTGCCCACCTCTCTGTCCACCTGATCCGTCCTACCCCCGCTACCATGGATGCCCAGGCTGCTCGCGAGCGCCGGCAGGCGCGCATCCGCGCGGGCGGCGCCGACCGTCTGGCGAAAATCACCGGCTCGGCGGGCCGCGCGCACCTGGCTGCCGAGCACGCCGCAGCCGGCTCGGGCGCCCCAGCCGC
>JAKTUW010000046.1:0-66272 GCA_030556915.1 Wickerhamiella qilinensis
GGTCGCGAGCGGCCCCCGCGCCCGCGCGGTGCCCGCGGCACAGGGATATGGCTGCGCGGCTTGGGCCCGTCGTCGACGAGCATGTTGTCGAGCGGGAGCTCATCCGGCAGCACGTAGTACCGGATGGTGCTGCCGCGGATGTTGACCGAGTCGAGCGCCACGGGATCGCGGTCCCTTACGGTCATTTTGACGCCCTTGAGCGAAGTGTTCATGTTTGGCGAGACGGCCACGACGGTGCCCGTGACGACCGTGCCGTTTTTGAGCTCGATCTGCACGTGCTCGGAGCGCAGCTTCATCAGAAAACGCACGAGCTTCATTGCGCGAGAACTCTCAAGCGCGAGTGCCAGCTGGAAAATGACGAGGATCACACTACCTGCTGGGCAAGGATTTCTGCTGCGCTATGCTGGGCCCGAGATGGGACAAGCGGTGTGTCCGGAGCGCTGCGGAGCAGCAGAGCACCTGAGCAGCTGAGCAGCTGAGCAGCTGGGACGGGCCTTATGACTAAGCGACCTGGCTGCACCTGGCGGCAGCGGCGGAGGCGGCGGGGGCCCTGGCCAACCACCCAGCAGCAGCAGCGCTACCCGCTACGCCTCTCCGCATCCACCATGGTGCAGGTCACACTGAAAGCCAAGGGCAAGATTGCTCGCCTCCCCGAAGAGCTGACATTCGGCGATGACGACCTCGTGCTGAGCCTCGTGGACACGATTGCCCAGGAGTCGAAGCTTCACGCGTCCCGGATCCGTCTTACGGTGCGGCCGCTGGACGGCGCTCAGGGCGCGGCGCGGCCGGCCGAAACGGTGCTCCAGAACAACCAGCGCCTGGCATTCTACGCGCGAAACGGCTCGTTTACTGCCTACGTGCGCGATCTAGGGCCGCAGATTGCCTGGCGCACCGTGTTCGTCATCGAGTATCTCGGGCCGCTGCTCATCCACCCGCTGTACTTTTTCGGCCAGCGGCTGCTCTACGGCGAGACGTTCGAACACACCGTCATCCAGAAGCTGGTGTACGGCATGGTGATGACGCACTTTGTCAAGCGCGAGCTCGAGACCATATTCATCCACCGCTTCTCGCTGGCCACCATGCCGGTGTTCAACCTGTTCAAGAACTGTGCCCACTACTGGCTGCTGTCGGGCGTGCTAATTGCCTACTTTGTGTACGCGCCCCCGGCCTGGCAACACCAGTCGGTCTACAAGGACATGCTGTTTGGCCAGGACTACTCGGGCTGGGACACTAACCAGACAATCTTTCTCTCCGTGGCCTGGGCGCTCGCCGAGCTGGCCAACTTTGTCGTTCACCTCAACCTGGCATCGCTGCGCAAGCCCGGCTCGACCGAACGTAAGATCCCCTACGGCTTTGGCTTCGACAAGCTCTCCTCGCCCAACTACTTTTTTGAGGCGTGGTCGTGGCTGGTCGTCGCCGTGCTCTCGCAGAACTGGTCGACCTGGCTCTTTTTCCTGGTCGGCTCCGTGCAAATGTATGTCTGGGCGGTCAAGAAACACAAGCGCTACCTCAAGGAGTTCCCGGACTACCCCAAGGACCGTAAGGCGTTCATTCCCTACCTGTGCTAGCTGGCTTACATCCAGAGTTCTCGCATTGGTTTCTGCAGCAGCCAAGGCTGACGGTTTGAGGCAGAACAACGTTCAAGTGGAGACGAACTTACGGCGGGCATGGCTTTTGGCCAGCCAGACTAGATCAATCAACACAATTAAATAGGACTACATACCGAGCTATCTGCTTTCTGCTGCTTTGGTCCCGTCGCCAAGCGCAATGCCTTTTTCATCCCGCTCAACTCGACAGGCACTGGTACTGCTTCACGGTCAGGGAGGCTGGTATCGGCAGCCTCGCGCTACTGGCCGCTCTGCAAGGCACTCAGGTGGGCGGGCATGGTGACCCACGTGTCTTCTAGGGGCGCTACGGGTCATAGGTTTCGGTAGCGTCAATGGGGCGAGCTTGCCAAACGGTGGTGTAAGCCTAGTATGTTGGTAATTGAATACCGGAAGCAAGCCCTTTACCAGACTCTGACCACGCACTCCATGCCAATTTCCTCGACCAACTTCAGGTGGGCCCCTGCAAGCGCCTGTAACCAATGCACCATGCGCCGATCTTTTCTCTGCCTGCTGCTCTCCCAACAGCGTACCATGCATAGTCGTTGCACCCCGTGGGCTGGTATATATGGACCCACTGGGGGCGCACCTCCTCCCGAACCGAGATCTTGGCGGGTTTGTCATCCACAACTACACTTTCTCAGTACCGTCGTATCCGCTACTTTCTGCTTGTCGACACCATGAGTACCATTGAGCACCTTTCTGGGTTGATGCAGCAGTCGCTGTGCAAGGACGAGCTCCACCTAAGGGCCTCAGGCTACTTTTCCACGTGTTTCATCAACACTTATTTCCTCGCCCTGGGCCAGCTGCTTGTCCTGGCCTACATGCTGACGAGGTTCTGGTCCATGCCTGGCGGGGGAGCCGAGCATACCAAGCTGCAATCCGTCAAGCTGGGCTTGACGGCCATCCATGTGGCTGTCGTCGTCAATCTGGGCCCTGAGATCTTCAATGTCATCTCGACCTCGGTATCCTTGCTCATGCTGCTCGTCGTGTTTGTGCTGGGATACATGGACTTTAACGGCGTAGTCATTCCCTATGGCGCGGTCGAGACGTATTTCCACGTCGTCGCTGGCTCCTCGGCCTATTATCTGCTCAGCCTCTTGGGTGAACGGGTCAATATCGCTGCGGATCCCCGCGTTCGCGCCGCGGCAGCGATTTGCTTGACGTCGCTAATTAACGGCTCGGCTCAGAACATCATTGCATCGGTGCCTAATGTCCCCAAACAGGCCGTCGCGAGAAAAGAAAAACCTGAGTGAGCATCCCGACCTGCGTCTAGCCACACTTTCCCCATGCAATCTTTGTTCTCTGATCCGGGAGCCATGCCATCTTACTTGCTCCAGATCGAGTTTAGCTTCTAGCAAATATTTCAGCCAACGGGTGTACCGCCCCTAGATGTCAACTATATTAGCTAACTGTGCTAACCTGGCCGCAGGCTGCGGAGACCACTCATTTTTGTTGCGCTTTATATTAGCGTCCACAAGATGCCAACCCTCAGTCGTGCCTGCCAACCCAGCACCTTATTAGATGTGAGTGGCATCACGCGTTATCTGTGGGGTAAGCTGCAGGATCTTGCAGCTGCGGCTGGCATGGCTATCTCGGCAAACCGCTCACATTGAGCGTGGCACCCAAAGAACTCTCAGCCAACAGCACTCAACAAATATTTATCGCAACAAAGAGTGCATTGGCTGAATTGAGAAGCTCTGCCGCTGGGGTGGCGCAGCGCTCAACAACCGCCAGCATTGCCAGCCTACCTCGCCCCCCACCCCACTTTTGTCAGACGCATCAGGGCAGGGCGGCCCTCCCCCATCCACACACCCCATCCCCATACCTCCTAGCCCGCTGCTTTCTTCATTGGCAGGCAATGATCAGGTCTTTAGTATCTCGCTCTCGTGGCCCTGCTCTGTGCGGTGCCATTGTGCGGCCAGCATGCTTTAGCACATCGCTCGCAGCCCGCAAACGCGTGCCCTCGCTCTCGGCAATCACGCCGATCGATATTGAGAAGTACAATCGCGAAAAGAGCCCGGAAGAGCACATGTCGGTGGATTTGCAGTCAAACGCCGAGCAAGAGCTGCAGAAAGCCAACGAGCAGGGCGGCCTCATCAAATCCTTTTTATTTGGCTCTGCGTCCGCCAAGATCGAGCAGGCCGAGATGGAGGTGTCGTTCTCGCAGCAGCTTATGCGCGGCAAGTACGTCCACGAAATCGTCATTCACGACGTCATACCTGACCGTATTGCCGACTACAACGAGCTCGTCACCAAAGTGTATCCGCAGCTGTCGGCTGACCCCAACATCCAGGCCCGTCTCGTCGGCTCGTGGCGGACGGTCATTGGTAACATGGATCGGTTCGTCCATATCTGGGAATATGACGGGTTTCCAGGATTCCATAACGCGCAGGTCGCGACGCATGCGCAGGACTACTACCTCGAGTATCTCCACGAGCTCCGCAGCCATCTGCAGTCGCGCCGCAGTAACATAATCCAGGAGTTCGGCTTCTGGGGAGGTACGGCTGCACCGCGTGAGCTCGGCGGCATTTTCGAGCTGCGGACATACGACCTCAAGCCAGGAAAGATGGCCGAGTGGGAAAACCACTGGCGTAAGGGAATTGAGGTGCGTCGTCAGGTCATGGAGCCCGTCGGCGCCTGGTTTACCAGCATTGGGCCACTGAACCGTGTATACCATCTGTGGCAGTTTTTGGATCTCCAGCACCGCAAGATTTCGCGTCAAAAGAGCTGGGAGCTTCCGGGCTGGGCGGACACCACGCACCATACGGTCGAGTTGGTGGATCACATGAAATCGAACATTATGGTCCCGCTGCCATTTAGCCCTCTCAAGTGACCACAGTCTCTAGGTCTCTTTTGACTCCATATGTAGCTTGTTTTCATGTGCAGCTAACAAATATATATATATATATATATATACACGACCCCATGCTATGTACAAGCGTTTTCACGGGGTAGAAGATTTCGGCCAATGGTGGATGCAGATCCCGGGGATTTATCATCGACTCAGTTCCAGTGACCAAAGATCTCTTGTTTTTTCCGCCCTTCCAGTTTCTTGGGGCGATTATCTGGAGGAGAATCTTGGCTGACAACACCCAGTGCATCCAAGAACGACATGTTCTCCATCTCCGCCTCGCTTCCTTCCCATGGATCAGCCGGCGCCTCCGCAGTGGCAGCCGATGCGGCCTCCGCCTTTGCCTGCGCAGAGATCACATCTTCATCTGCATTCTTGATGCCACCGCGCAACTGGGCAGACTTGGCACCCAGCGCCCACAAGTCACCTTGCTTTGATTTCCGAACGTCGTGATATGCCTGCTTACCGAAAGACCTCGGTACGGTCCAGTGTTCGATATTACCTGAGGGGGCACATACCTCCATAATGACGTGACGCTGGCGTTTTAAAGGCGTTCGCATTACTCGGGCAACGGAACCGTCTTGAACTTCCTCAGCGGAGGACGCTCCTATAGGACTGAGTGTCACAGGCAGAGAAAGAATGGCAGGTTCCGATGCTATCTGCTCTTCTTCTTGAAAGGTTGACGGTTTCCTCAGATCTCCAGAGGCTTGAATAGCCAAGTAGGAGTAACTAGACATTTCATGGTTCTTCCCACCTGGCCTGCCTTTGCCGGCTAGCTTTTTCCCGCCGGCGCCGCGGCCGAATTCTTTGTCCTGCTCATTTTGCCAAACCTGGGACAAGTATTTACCCTTTTTGAGCTCGATCATAAATCGGGAACGATGCACATTCTGCGAAAAGCTACACCAGTTCTGCCCTGATGGCGCCTTCATCATTTCGCGCTCACGGAGGCCCAGCTGAAGTGGGCATCTCGCATGGTGGCTGCACGGTGCCAGAACCTTCATGCCCAGAGACGGCCCACCTGATGCACCCTTTGACGGGACAAATTCCTTTCTCACATCGCCATTCTTGATGTTCTCGGGCCTAATAATAACTTGACGTGCGCGCGCAATAGCCTCGGCGCCGTAGGGATCACCCTTCTCAACAAACACTAGAATGCCGCCTGGTGCTAACAGGTTCACTAAACGTTTGGTGTGGCTGTCGGCAATTTCGCTGCTGTTAGCGCCACTGTGGTATAGCTGATGGCTTGCGATAATGAGGTCGAATCGAGAAGATGATCCTTGGCGCGGGACGTGCTGCCTCAGAATAACTTTGTTATTGCTGGTTCCATGTGCCTGAGCGGCAAGGAGCTGGCTCGCTCGTCGCACCATGCGGCCCTTGCTCAGGACAACAGAGACCTGACGCTCCATATCGTCCCTATTAAATAATTCGTTGACAGCTAGCATTCCCGTTGCAGGACCGTAACCAATATCAAGTACCCGCTTGGGAGTCCATTCTGGAGCGGATCGAGCCTTTACCTCCATCAGGACACAGGCCACGTTTGCGTAGTTGCGCATCAGCGTGCCAACAACATGGGCATCAGCATCCAAATCATCAAACGCCGCTCTGGCACTCTCACCATCGTGGTAGTCTTTGTAGATTGTCGATACTTTTTGTCTCAGCTCCTGAGGGTCCCAGTCCAGCGTAACAGTACTGACAGATTCCGCTAGGGTCTCGGGAAAGTATACCATACTTGGCGCTCGTGATTTGCCAATAATGGTGCGAGAGTCAAACCGGGCATTCTTGGCGCGGTGATTTATAGAAGACTCTTCTTCGACTTGTCTTATAATCGGCACATTATCTTGCTCGGCCAACGAACCAAACACCTGCACAGGGCGTTGACCAAGAGAAAGGTATCGACGCAGCCTTGTACTTAGCCCATAACGACCTCGGCAAGCCCAGCTCAACATTATATTATCAAAATATCCACAAAGATCTGAATAAATGTGAGAAACGGGAGTACCTTGCCTGTAAACACTGGAAATAATTTATCGATCAGTGGGTATCGGTGCGCTGCTTAGGTAAGATCTCGCTAGGGCGTGTTAGCTGCTGCTGCCTCTGGGCCTGTGCCTGTGCCTGGGAGAAAATAGAGGGCAGTGTGCCAAATACAAACACTGGGAGAGTCGTACTCTACCAGGCAGGATGCGGGTTCTATGTCTCCATGGCTTCACGCAAAGCGCCGATCTGTTTGCGCGAAAGGCATCTGCTATTCGCAAAGCAATGAAAAAACAGCAATTCGAAACTTTATTTATAGATGCTCCTTTTAAGGTGAATCCAGACGAACTCCCCTTCGAGGCCGAGCAGGACTCTGACATGAGATCATGGTGGATCCACGACAAGACAAGTCCTGAATACTACAAACTCGATGCCGCATTTCGTACAATAAAACAGGCGATCAATGAGCATGGCCATTTCGACGGTCTACTAGGGTTTTCTCAAGGTGCCGGCCTGGCAGCGGTGCTGTGCCAACACATTCAGAAACTGGACCCGTCCCACCCCAAGTTCAAGTTCTGCCTGCTGTATTCTGGGTTCCGGCTACCTGAGCCCTTCGATCAGTCTTTCTTCAGTACTAAGATCACGGTACCTACTCTCCACGTAGTTGGCACACTTGATACTATTGTGTCGGAGGAGAGATCTATGACCTTGTACGATGAATGCGACGAGTCCGCTAGGGCTCTGCTAAAGCACCCCGGTGGTCACTATGTCCCGTCTCAGAAGCCCATCATAGAAACAGTAATGTCTTTCGTGCTGTCAAATAGCCAAAGTTCCGCGGGCGAGCCCTCAGCAGCAGAGGACGCTGACAACTGGGATGAGTTTGATAGAATTGGCCAGTGACAGAACGTGATCCCAGCGTATGTAGATCAACATCAGGCTAACAATAGAATTTCAAAGAAAAGAGTTACAAAAGTTTACAACAGTTTCAATAACGAGGGCAAGGTACCGGCCAGCCTAAAAGTTCCCGCCAGCGCTTCCAGTGAGGGCAGCCTTCTTCGCTTTGACAAGATTCTCACGTAGCTCGTCACGCTCCTCCTCCAAAATATAAATCTGGGCCTTCAGATCCCGAACAATGAGCTCAGCATGCCGGCTGTTGACCGAGCCCACAGAAGCGTTACTCACGTCAGGGTCGGCCTGAAGCTTGAACTCGGATAGATTATGCTCCAACCGAGAGTTTTGCTCCTTCTGGCGCGAGAGCTCGTCACGAGTACGCTCTAGAGCAATATTCTGATTCCGGAAGTAGTCCAATGAGTTCTTATACTCTGTCTCCAAGTCAGAGTGCTTCTTGGCCAGAGCATCCAGCTGAGCTTTCAGGTCCCCCTGCAGAGTCGCATGCTTCTGTTCCCACTGCGAAATAGTGGCATCATGCTGGGACCGAAAGGCGCGGTACTCAGCGGCAGTCGCATCGTGCTTATCTTGAAGTTCGCGCTGGGCCACCTCGTGCTTTTCATGTAGAAGGTCGAGATCGGCCTTCTTCGGAGCATTAGTATGAGACTGCAACTGCTCCTTGAGTCGGGCATTCTCGCTGAAAGCAGCGGCTAAGTCCTTGTCCGCTTTCTCATAGGCAGACCGATGCTGCTCATAGAGTTGCTGATAATGCTGCACATCGGGGTGCGGCTCAGCACTGGCTCCATCCAACGCACGAGAACCAGCAGCACCAGCAACGCCGCCAGCGGCAGCACCAGCACCAATTGTACCCCAGTGACCAACTAATTTCGAGATGTGGTTATTGAGCGCATCCGAAGATTTATCCGCGACGTTGCGCAGCTCAATGATTTCAGATTCAAGATACTTGTTCCTAGACTGGAGATCAGTAAGCTGGCCCTGAGCAGAGCGGTGTGATTCTTCGGCTCTAGCGAGCTGCTCCTTAAGAGCAGCGTTAGCAGTTCTCAGTTCTTCAGCATGCGAGATTGCCACATTAGCCTGTTGCCGCGATGCGGCTAGAGCTTCATTGGCAGCAGCCAATCCCTTCACGTTGTTATCAAGGGTCCCGTGAAGCTGATCCCATTTCGCAGAATGTTCCTGGTGAACAGACGCCAGCCTATCATGATCCCGCTTCAGGTTCGCGTGAGCTTCCTTTTCAGATACAAGGCTCCGCTGAGCATGAGCATGAGATTGCTTAAGACTCTCATGTTCACTATCAAAATCGCGCTTCTGATATTCTGATAATTGTTGGCGCAGAGACTTAATCTCAGCCTGAGCAGATTCAAGAGCAGGTGAAGCTGCCACTGGAGGAGCAGCTAGGTCGCGAGATGTACCACGCGGAGTCTGGGGGCCAGCATGTTGCGACTTTGCAAGAGCAGTGTCCCTTTCATACTCGAGCGCGCGGATACGTTCGGACTGCTCTACGGCCTTTTGCTTGACCGATTCTTGAACCCCAGCGAACTCCTCTTGCAGCTTTTGCAACGCAACGGCTAGGTTGCTTTCAGATGAAGGTTCAGGGTTGCCGGATGCAATAGCTACACTGCGCCTGAGATTGTTAACCGCTGTGAACTCCTGTTGGGTAGATTTGTTCTGCAGTGGGCCACCCGACACAGACCGAGAAGGCGCAGAGCGTGAGTCAGTATGAGGGTGTGCAACAGCGCTTGTGCTGCTTCCACTGGTAGATGAAGAGGGTTGCGACGAACCGTAGTGCTGTTTGGAATCAGACACCTGAGCGGGTTGGTGGTAATCGCCATGGGGCAAAGTCTCGGGTGCCTTTTGAGCATGTTGCCACTCTGAGGCCCTGTCGGCAGTTGGGCCATGAGCACCACGCGCAGTGCTAGCGTTAGATGTGGGTTCGCCCTGAAGAGAATTCTTCGGCGGAATTTCTGGCGGGACATCACTAACATCAGAATCTTGATTCGATTGCCAAGCACCTGGCATAGAATCTATCGAACGATCGCCCACTGCTCTCTGGAAGTTGTGGTCTCTAGAGGCATTAGAGCTGACACCAACAACGTCGTGGTCGCCGTGGGGGCGTTCAGCCATTTCGGCAGTGCTGACATTGCGACTGCCTATAGGCGTGCTTTCAGCATTAGCACGCGAGCCAGCAACGGTGTTTACATCATCAACACGCTGGCTGCCACTACGTCCAAAGAGATTAGAGGCACCAGCAGCGACAACGCCAACCGCGCCAGCCACAGCCGCTCCTGCAGCACCAATCGGCCCAGAGGGATGATCCTTTTCGGGAACTGAAGGCGATTCGTGAGTGTCTGCGCCAAATTGAGTTTCCGGACCTTGTGTAAGTTTCAGCTCTTCACCTGCAACACTATTGAGGTGAAGGGGGCTTTCAGTGCTGGTATCCTTGGAATTATTGAACGAGCGATCAAATGACCGTTCTCCATCCGGGGCAGTAGTTCTATGACCCCCAGGGCCCGAATCTAAACCAGGTCTAGCATTGTAGTCGTAAGAGCTGGCAGTAGGACTAGACACAGGGCCACTCGAAACATCTTCAACATTGCCTCTCGCAGACCGGCCAGAAGCCGAGCGGTTAGCAAAATCGCTGGTCTGGAAGTTTTTGGCACCTGCCGGAGCACCTGCCGGCGCATTAATGGCTTCGGACAAATTCTCAGCTTGTGGCTCATTCTTTGCTTGAGACTGGCCAACAGGCGCTGGCCCAAGACGACCAGCTGCATCTCTGGCAGAGTTTATAGGATCGCCCAGCAAAGAGTTCGCAACCGAATTTTTTGCCTCCCCAGTAGTTGCGCGCAAGTGGTTGGCATATGCTGCACCGGCGGCACCCACTCCAGCAGCACCTGCACCAACACCGGCAACAAGAGGCGCATTCTTGTGCGCACTGCCACCGTTCTGGAAATCAGGATTCGGCAGAGGCTTATCAGCGCTACTAAAACCTTGGGTGGACGCGGTAGGCGTGGCCTCGCCGTCACCTGCGGTCCTTCCAGTGTAACCAGGAGTGTCCACTGCCAACCCTTCCTCATTTGCGTCCGGGCCGCGTCTGGCAATAGCGCTCAAATCCATTGCAGAAACGAACTTATCTTCAGACGAATCAATGGTCCCCGTATCGGATGATTCAGAGTACTGAGGGTCCGTCTTTTGAGGCGACCAACTCACGCGATTCAGGAGCATAGAATTTCTGGCAGCAGGGGTCGAGCGCTCAGAGGTCTCACGAGGGTGAGCAGAGGTCGTAGCAGCTGTAGCCACAGCCGGAGCATCAGTGGCATATCCTCTGCTACCACCTAACGTACCGACGGCCGTGCCCGTAGCAGACGAGTCCTCCACGCCTGCGATCCTGTCGGGACGACGAGCAGATGTTGGACTAGAAGGACCAGGAGACGTCTGGGTGGAGTCTACCGGGTAGTTTATGCGGGAAACATCCAGGACAAAAGCAGTATTACTTTCATCAGTACCACCCCAAACTAGAATTTTGTCACCATCGAAAGCCGTCAGAGAATGGCCGGAGCGCTTAGAGGGACCAGGGCCAAGGTTTTGAAACGTATACCACTTACGCGTCGGGATCTTGAGTGCAAAAAGTTGATCAATCAGCAGGCCCTCAGAAGACATGCCACCAAAGACGTACATCACGTCGCCAACAATCGTGGCCGCATGGCCCTGGCATGGAGCAGGAACATAACCTGTGCAGTCAAGCTGCGTCCAAGTATTGTCAGTTGGGTCAAAGCACCAAGTATCCGAATACCACAGGTCTCCATTTGCACCGCCAAACAAATACATCTTATCCTGGAACGTAACAACAGTATGGTTTGTCCGAGGTGGTGGGGGCGGGGTACGGGGCTGGACCTTTACCCAGCGAGATGCGGCTGAGCGAAGAGTGGTTAGATCGAACATCCACAAATCATCAAAGAACATATCATCTACTTGACCGCCAAACGCGAAAACTTTCGTACCGAGGTTAGCAAGGGAGTGACCATACCGGCCCATGGGGCGCGGGCCAACAGGTTCCGCCACAGTCCACTTGAGAGTGGTGGTGTTAAGCAAGTAGAGATTGTCATCCAGTGGATCGCTTTCCTTGATCTTTGTGTCGCCACCAAACATGATATAGGCATTACCTAGCGTAAGCGCAGCGTGTCCGACACGGGGCCCCACCCGGGGACCCTCAGTGCGAAGCTGGTAGCCTGTAAGCATGTGAGTGTCAATCACCCAAAGATCATCAAGAATGTCCATATCGCGAATGCCACCCATGATAAACAACTCACCGTCCCTGGCGGCGATGTAGTTTGCCGAATGACCAAACCGCGCTGATGGCACGGCACGGCGGATCTGCCACTCGGCCCAAGGATTCTCGCTAGGCGGCAGATCGAAATACTGCGAGGAGTTTGATTCGCCAGGTGACTGCGCAGCGGCTTGGAGGTACCGCTGCTGGAACTGCCGGTCATGTTCCTTAAGTCTGTCGGCCCTGCCTGCGTCTGGAGAGCCTGTAGCCGCACCAGAAGCGACAGCGGTGCCACCCTGGCGCGTCGGGGAGACAGGATGGAACGAGCCACCGGGGGTCAGGCCACCAGCCTGTTGATGGTGCTGACCACGATGAGCGGGAGGAGTGGGCACAGCATTCGATGGCACGCTCGACGGTCCACTTGGGGAGCCGTTGGCCGAACCACTTTCGGGGCCAGCCGAGCGGCTATTCGGGCCACCAGGGCCGCCATGACCACTGGAGCCGCCAGGACCGCCCTGGCCCGTATAAGCAGAACTTCGACCAGCCACACCATACCCAGAGGAGCCACCTTGTCCAGAAGAGCTAGCATAGGTCCCCGGACCATGGCTAGCGTTGGGTCCACCTGCACCGCTGTGCTGCTGGCCATGGGTTCCCTGGGTATTGGGCCCGCTGGGGCCACCATGTCCGCCAGGACCACTATGGCTACCAGGGCCGCTAGGACCTGCGGTGGCCTGGCCCTGCCCGTGGCCCTGCCCGTGGCTATGGCCAAGTGCGCTGGGGTGGTTGGTGCCAAGGGCAGCGCCGCCCAAGCTAGCTACACCAGCTGCTGCTGCTGTAGAGGCCGCAGCTCCAGCGCCACCGATCCCGCTACCGAGACCGCCGACTGCGTTGCCGACACTGCCAATGCCGCCGGATGCCACATTGCCGGCGCTGCTAATGCCGCCGGAAACAGTGTTGCCCACGTTGCCCACAGAGTGGAGCGCATTCTGCGGAAGCTGGGCGGCATTGCGCGGCAGATTCTGCGCGTACTGCGAGGCCTGGTTCAGAGTCTGCCCCGGGTTCAGGCCGAAGTGCGACTGGCCCTGCTGGGGGTGACCCGCGTCGGCAGAGCCCGATCCGCCAAGAAACGGGCTGTGAAGATTGCCTGCGCCACGCGATGGGGTTGACGGCCCGCCAGTGGAGGACGACGAGCCGGCGTGGCCGCCAGTTGCGGCCGAAGCCGATTTCTGGCTAGCCGCCGACGAGTCGTAAGACGAGTTTGAATCTGCCTGCCGATGGCCAGACTTGCCAGACGGAGCGTGTGAGCCATCGGCGCCCTCGCCCGGCCGCTGGCTGTCGCGTTTTTTGCGGTACTTGGACAGCAAAGACGGCATACTCCCCAATCGCTTGGAATCGAGGTGAGATGAAGGGGGTCTGAAAGTGCAGGGTTCGGATGGTGACACGCGTGCGGCTGCGGGCTGAGAGCCTCGCTGACAAAGTCAGGGATGAGCCGGGGTGCGCAGCGAGCAAGCGTGCGCAAGTGGAGCAGCAGCTGCGGGTCTTTAGCCAGAAACCGGTTGCAGGGCTGGTCGACAAATTGTAAAAGTCGAAGATTCTACGTAGTTGCTAAACGGAAACTTAAGGCAAGTCTACTGCGTTTCCTGTAGCCGAGTCTCGCTGGCCAATCTGGTCCCATGCATGTCTAACAAGGCACTTATGCATCCTGCCGGCCGCCTGCTGCTGGCTGCTGCACGAGGATAATAGTGGTCATCCAGCTAGTTCTGGTGCCGGACCTGTCCCGTGCAAGCGCGTCGAGTCCTTCACGCGGGCGCTGTTAATGAACATCCCTCTGTAGCACGTAAGGGTACCTAATTCACCAATGCGATGGCCACGTTTCTTTTGCGGCTCCTCGTGAACCACGTACGCGATCTGCTTCAGCTCAATTTACCCATAGCTCAAAATGCTGACTGAGAGGTTCCTGCAGCAACTTTTCAGGCGCCATGCCCAGCGTCACGCAGGAACATACGCTCCCGATCGCCTGGCCGGCGCACTGGCGAAGCCTCGATTTAGTATGTAGGTTTGTACACGTTCTGTCTTTCCGAGAAGGGTAGGCGCGTCTTTTGAGGACAGCTAAGGCGACAACTAAGACGACTCCAGATCTATTGCAGAGCCCACCCTATCTGAGACATTACGCGATCGTGACTCGGACTCTTGAAACGCGTTCAGTCACGTGGCTCTGCTCGGCGATGGCGTGGCAGTAGCACCTTGCCATGTTGATCTCACGATTTTGTTGCGGGCTCGGAAATAGTCGCAGAGTCCAGCAGCTAACCGCCTCGACAATTGGCTCCGTAGTGGCCTGGCCTATGTTGCGTACACGAGATCTTTGGTGGGCAGGAAGGTTACGTTTCGCGGTGGGCCCATAACGGAATTAAATCAGCGCAGACGCCCTGTCCAGTACAAATACCATGCTGATATTGGTAACTACTAAATGCTGTCACAAACATACTGTTTCACAGGAGCCTGTTTTTGGATCTTGATGGACGTGTCTGGCATAACTTTCTTCCCCCTCCTCCTCCCCGCATTTTCAAACGAGCTCGCACTGCCTCGAGCTGGGACTTCTACAAGGATGCGTAAGGCATTGTGACTCGGAGTGGGCAGCTCGGCACGTAATAGATGTAGGCGGCTTGGCAAGAAGCGTGATGCATAAAGGATGGGCAGGTTACAACTTAGTTTTTCATTAGATCTAGCTCAGGTCATTTTGAAGGCCATGCTGCCGGAGCTCTACGATGAGGTAAAAAAAAACAAAAAAAAAAACCTACGCTCTATGTGGGGTCGACTCGGCTGCGCTGGCTCCACCAACGAGCAGCCGCGTAGTAAGCTTTGCGATATTCTGACCCATCACTGGCAGAATGGAAGGCAGCCCAGCGGTTTATCTCGCGGCTTCTAACCTGAACCCTGATCCGGGGAACGAGTTTTTTAAGTGACAGATGTATTTGGCCCGCACTGCCAGAGCCGCCACCAAGTGGCTCAGCCGCCCCGGTCCAAGTTTGGGGGTTGCACTACCACTACGAATGCCTCAAAATTCTTTCAGGGCGTTCACGGCTACTCCACTGGCTCGTCATGGCCATGTGCATAAGCCGAAGCCCGGCGAGGAGCTTCATGTAACTTTTATCACCAAGGAGGGCCAACAGATTCCCTTGGAGGTGGCCGAGGGCGACAACCTGATGGACATTGCCCAAGCCAACGGACTGGACATGGAGGGTGCGTGTGGCGGCTCCTGCGCATGCTCGACCTGCCATGTGATTGTCGATCCCGAGTATTATGACGAGATGGAAGAGCCATCCGACGACGAAAATGATATGCTCGACCTGGCCTTTGGACTAACGGAGACTTCACGGCTGGGGTGCCAGGTCAAAATGACCAAACAGCTGGATGGCGTTCGTATTGCGCTGCCTGCCATGACTCGGAACCTGCAGGCCAAGGATTTCAATCGAAATTGACGCACGACAGGCTCGAAGCGGTCCTCGGCGACAAGTGGGCGGAAACGCCACGGAAACCGGCCGCGCTCCAATAGACGTAGCCCCTCCTGCTTTGGCCACGAAAAGGAAAAACAACTGAAGACGCTTATATATTGTGTATGTACATAGCACACGTTTAATAAACAATAATTTTTATCCTGAGCGGATCATATCCAAAAAAGTCTCTTTGGATACATCTGTAGCCTGCTGGGTCCGTTTATCCACACCTAGGGCTGTTGACGAGGACCCTGCTTCAGTTGAGGCCTTCTGACTACTATGAATAGCATTAAACAGCCTTACCACGCCACGCTGAGCAACCTTCTTGAGCACCTTTTCCCGCTGAAGTACCTGCCCCGCTTCGTCCACGTTACGGGGAATAACGTCTCGAACTCGGGCCCTATCTTTGCTCTGCAGTTTTTCAAGCCGCAGCAACCGCCTAGCCTTAGCCTCAATCTTTGCGTCCTCAATAGACTGCGCTGGCTTCTTATTACGGACAAGAACCGGGTTCTCTCTGTCATGGGCTTTAACTTTTGAGCCGAGAATAGCATCCATGGCGCTCTGGAAGTTCTCACCATTTTTTTCATGCTTGGAGAGACGTCTCGTCGAGACCTCTTCGCTGTCGTCTTCCCCAGATTCCGAGCTGGCCCTACCGTCGTCCCCGTCTTTTTGGTTTCGCGCTTCCTCATCACCTTCGTCTTCTTGCGAGGAAGCGCTCGAACTTTCGTCGTCTCCGCTTACGCCGGCATCATCTTCATTATCATCACTATCGTCACTTGCACTCACTCCTTCGTCACTATCGTATTCGTGCCCACTAGAAGTCTCGGTATCATCGGATTCGCTCAGATCATCACTGTCTGCTTCGAGCTCTTCTTCGCTGCTTTCTTTCTCTGCACGCGCGGATGGTTGTTCGACCCCGTCTACCTTAGCTTTCTTACGCTGCGCACGGTCGAAAATTTTTTGTTCCGTCGCACGAAGACGCTTTGCTTGATTGGAAGCCATTAGTTTGAAAGTAAAGGCTCGTTGAAGATACTCAATCCTGTCCGAGCACTAGGCAAGATTACTTAATTTTATCTGCTCAGTGCGTCGGTTGCCAGCCAGCCGTCACCCCACCTTGTAGCTCTAGCTGAACCCCAGCCCATATGCATCCAGGAGCTGCAAGTCTTATGCAGCGTATAGTGCTACGACGACCGGTTGACACCTTCACGACAGGAGCACAACACATGTATTCGCCAAGTAGATACGGCAAATATACCCCCAATTTCACTACCTCAATTGTACCCATAGATGGCGGGGCTGCACAAGAAGTGACATCAGGCAGCCCACAATCTCGTTTTGACCTCTTTCGCCGCGAAATTACCAGTGCGCGCGGAGCTAAGCCTAACCCAATAAGATCCTCCAGAGACCACCGGATATGGCCGAACTCTCAAGAAGGCGCTGGCTACTCAAATGCGTTACAGCTTGAAGTTGAGCGCCTGCGTACCGAAGCATATCAGTGGAAGTTTGAGCGCCAGAAACTCACCGACAAAGTAGATGCCGCCGAGCTAAACGCTAATTATGCAGCTCAGCTCAAAAAGGAGATCCATGATCTACGCGCAGATAAAGAGAGCTGTCTATCTCAACTATCGCAAGCACATGAATTGGAGATACAGAGCTTGACCACCAAAGTTACTCATTTGGAATCAGAGCTCGAATCGAGATATATACATTACACCAATGCTACAGAGAGTATGCAGCAGGACATGTCTGTGCTTCATGGTGAGCTCTCCAAAGCTAATGAGCAATACCAGCAGTATCAGAAGATGTATCTTGCCTGCCAGGTGGAACTGGATACGACTATTCGGGCCATGAAGGAGCAGCGTGAAACGGACGCTGCCAGCCTCAGACAGTACGAGGCGAGCTCTGGGAAGCTTCACCATGAACTGGAGCTTCAGTGCCAGGAGCTGAAGGAGCTTCAATCTGCACTTGTAGAAACTAAGTCACACCAAGATTCTAGCCACCAGCAGCTCATCGAGTCTCAGTCTCAAGTTGAGTCTTATAGCCGTGATATAAGGGAGCTGCAGTCTCGATATAACGACATTGAGAAAGAACTTGAATCAAGCAGACTTGCTCTTACTGGTATGAAAAGCCACACTGAAAGGTTGGAAGACTCACTTCACACTATGGAAAATAGATCCGCTGCTGAGCTCCGGGAGCACGAAAGAGTAGTAAGTCATATGCAAAAAGAGCTGGAGGACTCACGTAAGGAACTAATATCAGCCCGTTCAGAACTAAACGAGGTTTGCGTTCGTCACAATCAAGTTCAAGAGCAGCTGAACCTTGACGCGCGGGAAAGAGTGACTGAGCTCGAAGCGGTCCTCGAGAGACAGGCTAAGGAGCTCCTGGAGCTAAAGAGAGAAAATAGCACCTTAACCTCTACATTTAACAGCACAAAATGGGACCTTGATCATGCTAACATGTCTATTGCTGAACTTCAGCATCAGTTGAGCATGGTGAGTGCTGATGCCGAAAAAGGGCGACTCCAAACTGCCCATGCAACTGAGCTTGGAGTTGAAGTATCTCAGTTGACCGCCAAACTTCAAGTCGCCATGGGGAAACTGGCCTTGGAGCAAACAGCCCGGCGTCGTCTACATGATCAACTGGTGGATCTCAAGGGAAGCATTAGAGTATTTTGCAGAGTACGCCCTCTTATGGAGGCTGACAACAGCACCAGCGTTGTGGAGGTTACGGCCCAGGATGACGGAAACTCTATCATTCAGGTTAAAGAGCGCGTAAAGGGGTTCAGCCAAAATGCTCAAAGCAAGATTTCATCCTTCAAATTTGATCGAGCGTTTGCACCCAGTGAATCCAACGCCAACATATTCGAAGAAGTTGAGCTGCTAATTCAAAGTGCCATGGAC
Source organism: Wickerhamiella qilinensis (assembly GCA_030556915.1). Taxonomy (NCBI): domain Eukaryota; kingdom Fungi; phylum Ascomycota; class Dipodascomycetes; order Dipodascales; family Trichomonascaceae; genus Wickerhamiella; species Wickerhamiella qilinensis. The sequence continues at coordinate 17,994 of JAKTUW010000046.1, forward strand.
GGGTTCAATGTCTGCATTTTTGCGTACGGTCAAACAGGCTCCGGTAAGACGTTTACTATGGGAAACTCCACGGATGGTATTATCGAACTCTCAGTCAATAAAATTTTCAATACAATGACAACCTCGGACCAATATTCTTATCAGCTCTCTGGTGAGTTTGTCGAAGTCTACAATGAGGGTGTATATGATTTGTTGGCTCCGGAGAGCGCTTGTCAGCGCAAAAGCCTCGACATTCGCCATGACGTTGTCTTGAAAACTACAGAGGTGACAGGGGCTACGTCCATGATTCTGAGTGATCGGGCGACTATCAATGAAGTCCTACTCCTATCTGCTAGCAGGCGCTCAGTGGGTGCGACTATGGCAAACGAGCGTTCGTCACGGTCGCATAGCGTTTTTCTTCTTCACATCACCGCTGAAAACAAACTCACTGGCCGCAAAACTCACGGGACTTTGAATTTGATAGATCTTGCGGGCTCCGAACGATTGGACCAGTCACAAGTCACGGGTGACCGGTTGAAGGAAACGCAAGCTATTAACAAGAGTCTTAGCAGCTTGGGGGACGTGATTCATGCTCTAGGGAGTCCTCGCACAGGTCATATTCCATTTCGCAACTCAAAACTGACATATCTGCTGCAATATTCCTTGAGCGGGAATTCTAAGACATTGATGATAGTCAATGTATCACCGGCAGCGAGCCATGCTGCGGAAACTTTGAGTTCACTTCGCTTTGCTACAAAAGTGGGCCAAGCAAAATTGCACAACACTATAGTGCGGTAATAAAAATAGATCGCTTAATTTACTCATCTTCAATCTTGGCAATGTGCCTTTGTTGGCCAGGAGAAGTTATTGCCTCCAGCGTTTCAATCGTCTCCGCACGCAGCGATGCCTCAGAATCATTCATAGTGTTTGGGGGTAGCGTCAGGCTCTGGAGCCTCCCTTCTTGAAGAAGCATGTTCCAAATATCTCTGTGCTCCTCCAACGCCCACTGTTCAACTTTTGATTTCCTTGACTCTATTAGCGACCAATTATAGATCGTTTCAATGAGGTCTGGTGATATACTTATGCCATATAATGATGGCGCGCTTTTCAACAGATCAAATGCACGGGTATAATAACCATGATAGCAGTTTGCAATCAAATACTGCTTCAAATTATCGGCCGTGGGCTTGATACCAAACTTTTGTGGAAATCCAGTCCATATATCGTCCACGGCTTCAAGAGCAAATCGAGTCACATTTCTAAGGTAAAGACTAATAGTCTCATTGTTCACACCTTTTCCAGCAGGGAAACTGGATAGCTCAGTCCACATTTCACTAATCTTGGCGTCGTGTTGTAATTCAGTATATGCCCCCAGGATACGATTCATAATATCGATATCCATGTCGTTGTTCATATCCATTCGGAAGTAAGTATCCAACTCAACTGCGCCCTCCTCATATCGCCATTTGCCATACTCTGTAAATAGCATCATGTACATTTCACGGCCAGGAGGCCTAATCCCTTCTTTCTTGGCCCTGTTTCGTAAATGTCGAAACATTAAATGCGCAGCATCCGGCCTTCCAATGTCACAAAACCTTTTTTGAATGGGGTAATAGGATTCGTACGGAAGGACGATAGTCGTATTGAGAATACCATAATACTCCCACGCAAGATTGGGGTCGGAGCATTCCATAATCTTGTCGAAGAATGCCTGGTAAATTTCTTGATTTTCTTTGAAAGGCAACTGAGGCGACTCTGTGAATTGCTCTAGTAGGAAGAGAGCAACGTCGGATTCGGAATCCAAAGAGAGCAATAGCCGAAGTATCTGAGTCTGTGCAGCGTAAGGCAATTTTGGCGAATACACTCTTATTCTTTGATATGTATCCATAACCACTTCGGGATCCGCTGTCGGCGACCTGGTCAGTGCAATGAGTAACTTGTGCGTCGTGGATAGGTAGGACCCTTCATCCATGGCCCAGTCACTGCCAGCTCTAATACTATCAGTGAAGATATTAAGAGCTTTCGTTACTTCCACTGCGGAGAGGGCTCGGTCAATGAGTATAGAGTAGCCTGCTGCATCCATAGCTACATCAAACCTTTGATTCAGCAGATTCTGCAACTCTCTCAGGTACTCTTCGTTGCGTTTGGCAAATCGATCAGCGGTCCGCAGAAGAAGAAATAGAGTACTGCTGTCCGGGTTAATCCCGCCTTGCGTCATAGCAGTTAACTGCTGCTCAAGGGGTCCAAGATCACTTGTCCTGTAGACGTGCCATTGGAGCAAAGTATCCCAGGTCTCCTTGACCCGTTCGGTGGCTGGGAAGGCGGAGATCTTGGCCGCCAATATGTCACCTGTCGAAACGCTCTCTTCGAAGTGGATGCACGAAAGTAGTAGCAGTTCCAGATATGCCAGGTCATCATTGCCCTGCTCTTTCTGTAACGCGTACCGCAGTGTCCTCTGCCCTGTCTTTTGCACACCCATGGAAACGAGGGCATCGAGAAACAGCACGAGCGACTCTTGGGAAACCTGGAAATGCGGGTTTTCAAACAGAAGATGATCAACGAGGACTTGTATATTGTCTGATACTGCCTGTCCCTCTACATCTCTGAGATTCGCAAGATCTAGGACAGCTCTCTGGATAACTTCTTGGTCCGGATCGGATGGCACAGCAACAATTAGATTAGCCACAGATGCTGCATCCGGTTGTCCTGCTTTGATGATGTCTAGCAGATTCAGTAGAATGCCGGGCTGAGTGGCTGTTTTGGGGAAGAGCTTCATCACGGCCGACATGAGCCTGGTCGATTCTTCATGCAACCCCTTTTTACGCAGTGCCTGGAAATACACCAAAGCATTCTGAACCTGATCTTGCTCGGAAAGCTTACTGGAGTTGGCAATCTGCATATATAACTGTGCAGAAAAGCCGCCGTCAACGTCCTGTGCCGCTAACTTTCGAAAAACTTCCTGGGCGAGAGCGATGGGAACAGCGTCCCCAAGCTGTTGCACGGTTTGCCGAACGAGTCGGAAGAGCTGCTCAGAGCTGTGGTCCTCTGGGGTTGCCGCAACTAGCGCATTAAGCCGCGCAAGAACAAGTTCCCGCTCTCCACGCTCTGCCAACGTCTGTCTCAGCTGTTGGGAAGCGTGAGCAGCTTCCGCAGAAAGGCCATTAGGGTTCTGTTGTCTCCATGATTTTGGAGGCTTTTTGAATAGCTTATCAAGAACGGCCGCCCTGCCCGCAGAAGTGTGAAAGGCACGGGTCAAAATCCGCGACCTTGCAAGCAGCATGCGGCCAATAAATATATTCACTGTATCTCGAGAGTAGTCCCAGCTTAGATTGAAACGGCGACCTGAAATTTCAGACTGATCACGTGGTACGCTGCTCCAGTTCTGTTCCCCTACCGCGTCCATTGGCCAGGCATCACCGGAGTTCGCCAGGCACCGCGGGAAGTACAAGTAACCTTCACATCTCTTTCTATTTGCTTGTCTCAACTTTTCGTCGCGAGCATTAGAGCCTGCTCATTAAATAAAAAAATATACATTAATTTTGTGCCAAAAGACCAAGCACCATTTTCTTGCCAATGTCAGAATTTGCCATAGCGTCTGCTTCTTCGGCAGTCCGCTTGCCTAGACTAGGGGCGGTCATGAGGCTCAAATACCGATCAATTCCAATGAGCTCACCACTATCACCGGGCAAATGCACACCCATTTCAATATCTTCGTCTCGCGCTGCGCTTTGGGTCGTTTCAGCAGCAACAGGGGGATCGGATCCATCACCAGCGCTATCCTCGTCCCGTAAGTAATGGGACTTGAGACGCATTAGCGGGGCCGAGACTTCGTGAAATTCAACAGCATGAGTGTCAGCAAACCGGTTCAAGTCAAAAGCATCCATTGGCCTCTTACTGTCGGATCGCTTATTACGAATGGACTGGAGCATTTGCGAAATCACTGTCGTCAAATAAGCTTCTAAACCGCTCGACATTATATCCATGGTACCAGCGTCAATACCTCGAACAATGCCATTTTCCAAGGCAATTCCTAACATCCTGGTGCCAAGGTTTTCATCATCAGGCACCTCAAAAGACTCAGAGGCTAGCTGCGAGTCGAATCCGTGAATAATGTCTTGGGCCCACTGCAATGGTCCACTTACCCGCGCTGGGTGAACTTCCTGGCCCTCCAGTGTGACTGAATTCCCTGCTTCTTGTTGATTGCGAGGGCCAGAAGTGTCTTCTTGACCAGCACGAACGTTTCCAGCTCCGCCGTTCTGCATGTTACCGGGCCCGCCTGCCTGCCCAGGCGGCGCATTAGCTGGTTGGCCGGCTCCACCGCTAGCAACGCCGCCGCGAGCACCCGCAGCTTTGCCATTTTGTTGTTGCTGTTGGGCCAGCTGTGCACCTGGTAATCCGTTGCGCTGATTAGTCGGCGTGGTGGTGCCATTAGGAGTAGACGGGGAGTTGAGCGCCGAAGTCTTGTCAGGCTGGACATAGGGAATACGCGGTAGTATAGCTTGGCGGGTCGCAATGACCACAGGAGGAGGCACGGTGACCGGCGGTTTTTTGGTTTGGTCCTTGGTGATATTCTTGATGCGCTTTCTCTCTCGCACAGGCAGAGCCATAATCTCTCTGTGCAACATCTCCGTGGGGGTATCCGTCATGGCTTTACCGGAGACGCCGGACTGCTTCCAGCCCGAGAGGACCGAATCATCGCCCGGAGTCAGTTCGCGGAAGGAGTTTGCGAGCACGGACAACAAGAGGTTGTTGTGCAGATGGATTTCTCTCTGACCAAGTACACCCTTGAGCGCGGCCACCAGTTCTTTTCTGCTCAGCTTGCCTAAGTTAGTTTGTCTGCCGGTAGCAACGACTCATTCACGATAACGTGTATGGTATGCGCATCGATAAAAACTTACCCATAAGGAAATGTGTGATTGCATCACGATATGTATCCCAGCCTTTTCCCAATCTGCGCTGGAGTTTTGTCATGATGGTATCAATATTGACTCTGTGGTTATTTTGCACGGTGGCAGACTTGGCCGCACTGGACATATGTCCATTGGCCAGGCTGGAGGGCGCAATAGTGCCAGTAGATTCTGTGCCGTTGCGTGTATGTCCTGATAGTTCAGACATGTTCACACTGCTGGGAACGCGACCGATCTCCGACGCCGCCGCGGTTGCAGTAGCTCCAGAAGATCCGGCTTCATGCTTCACCTTTTCGCCTTCACCTGCTGAGGCCTCCTGCTTCGGCGTTTGAACTTCCATAACTATGCGTTGATTCAAACTATGCTGCAGTGAGAATGTCAAGCTCGATTTACTCAGCTGGCCGGGATGCAGCTAGCTGGGAGAAGCCATTTTGCGGGGATGCTGTTCACGAGCACCAAGATAAGCCCATCCGGGTCAAGCCGGTAGTTTGAGAACTCATGGTCTTGCGCCTACGTTCTTATGCTAGTTAACTCCATACGGTAGATCAGTCGAGAGCATGTGTGCTCTAAGAAAAGGCCACATTGGCGCGCGGCTTTAGGCTTTGGTCCGGCCGAACGAGCGCGATACCCCAACCACAAGCGGCCGCATTGGCCGGACCAGCAGCTACGCGACGTGTTAGCGCGATCACAGGTTGCCTTAAGAATATCGCGCGTTTGATTTCTTTTTCATTCATCATGGGTTTTACCTACAGTTGTTATCTTTTTAGTCTTCTCCTTCATGATGTTGACTTCCAGCCCGTTTTTCCTCCAGCGTCTTGCCTTTCAGCTTGACCGTCGAGACCGTCTGGTTTTGACGCCAGAACTCTGGATCCCCGAGTAGATCAAGCGGTTCATCTTTCAATCCCAGATCTCTGCGCACTTCAAGGACACGCTGGCGTGCATACGATGCTACAGCGCTTCTCAATTCTTTTGCTTCAGCGCCGTCCTGGAGGACCTGCGGCACATACCCATCCGACGGATGGTTTTGACTGAGCTGGTGCCAGCTTTCGCGGAACTCGTCTATTTTCTCAGTTGGGAAGCTTTCACCAACCCGGTACTTGAGCTGCTTGGTGGATGAATACCCTAATAGCCGCTTGGGGCTGTCCTCAGGGAACACTTCCTGAAGGCCATGGGCATATAGAGGCACAACGATAGGGCGAACGTTGGGCTCCAGAATCAGGCGGCTCACACCCCACTTGAAGTATTTCATGGTATGCTCAAAAGGGGCGAAAGGTTGATGCACGAAGCCCTCAGGGAAGATATGCAGCCACCCCGGTGGCCGTTCGGTCTGGGACAGAAGATAGACACCAGCGTCAATCGAGGGCTGGAAAGGGCCAAGACCGAACCGGCGTGTGCTCAGGACCTGGCCCAGCGAGAAAAACAGGCGAGTCGGCCCCGAGTTGAAGCAAATGTTGTCGGCCCCAAGTGTCCAGCGCACGGTCTCGCGGTTGAACAAGTAAGACAGTGGCAAGACACCCCACACCAGCGGATCATCCAAAGTAGCGACGTGGTTCATGACCGTTACGAGCCCCCTTTTTTCGAGCTGGCTTTGTCGAATGGCCTCTATAAGAACCTCGCGATTGTAAATACTGTGTTTGTGTTTGAGAGAAATGAAGGCTTTGGCGAAAGACCCTACCGCGCCCAGCGTAGCATTGCTCAAGACATTCCAGAGTTTGCTACCGCGAGGATATTGATACACAAACGACCTGCCGTTGTCTATGACGCCCTTGAAGGACATTCCTCCCGCAGGCAGTATATTTTGATGTCAATGTAATTATTTGCCCTGCGCAAGTAGCGCGCAGTCGTCCAGCTCGCGTGTGTCCACCATTGATTACGTCATTGATGCTTGCGCCCGCACACCGCTCACAGCAGGGGCAGAATGACGTTTTGGTTAGATGTTTGCGGGAAAGCTTATAGTTGGGATACACCACCCAAAACGCATTCGTTACCATAGTGCACAGTTAAAATATCAGCACTGGTGCCGTGGCTGATGGCCCCCAGCAACAGCTAAAATTGCCGATTGCGGCATATTGTCTCTATCTCCACACATTTAGAGCCAGCCCCTCGATACCCTAGCCCTAGTGGTCCCAAATTGGGCTGGTCCACCATCACTCGCACACCCCGCTATCTGGAATAGAGCCATGGAGAAGTTCTCGAAATATAGAGACCCGGCCACGGGGATTGCACCGTTTCAAGTGCCGAAAAAGCCGCTTGGTGACGAGTCGGCCATCTCCTCTTTTCTTCAGCGTGCGCTCGGTGCGGTGCTGTTCCCTCTCGTGCTGACGACCCTGGCTGTATACCTCCTCGTTTTATCGTGGATTCCTGGGGTCGGCACGCTCTACCTCAATATATTTGTGCTGCGAAGTCTACGGTTGCTGTATACAAGCCTTAGCTATGATGGCGAGCGCCGTATTGCGGTGCGCAAGCGAGAGCTCAAACGGGCTGGACCTGGTGACGTCATTATCTCCAATTTTGTTTCCCCACTTGATCCTTTTGTGTACACGAGCTACCAGAAAACTACATTTGTGTTTCCGGCAGAATCGGGCGATACGTTTGTACGCGTGGGACTAGTGGGGGCCGCACTCCGGGCTCTGACCGTGCGGCCACTGCCCTCCAATGGCACGCCCCTAGAACATATCGTCTCCCAAGCCAAGAAAGACGGCTCTGTCATTGTCCTATTTGGTGAGGGAACAACTTCTAATAATAAGGGTTTACTTCCTTTGACCCAGGTCAATTTTCGCGCCCTGGCAACTCTCGACTCCGACGTTTACGTTGCCAGTGTCAAGTATACGCCGACAACTGCGACCTCACCCATGCCTCAGAGCCTGCTCAGTTACCTATGGCGTTTGACAAGTACAGCATGGTGGTACATGGTAAGCATCAAAGTTTCAGGCGAAGCGCTTCCTAAAAGCAGTGTGAACAAAGACGGCGTGACCAAGGCCTTGGCAAATGCTGGTCGGCTGCGGCAGATTGGTGACAATCTTAATATTTATGCTAAGCGGGAGTATGTGAAAGCATACGAAAAGATGAGGTCTTCATAGCCATTATGTACTATATTTCCTAGCATGTAGCTTTTGTAAAGGGAAAGGCACTCTACCTTCCCTTCTCGAGGTCATCGTCCACAAACTGTGGTGGTTGCAGTGGTGTAGCGTTTTTACTATATGCACTCTAATCAGCTGGCAAGGTGGAAATGGCCGTGATAAGACAAGGCACAGACACAAGTCAAGAAGTCAGATAAGCTAGCCATTTGCCAGACGCGCTGGCCCTTGCCCCAACCGGCTCTTTCTGCCATGATGAACATCTGAAACAGAAGTGCATTTTACCAGCATGGAGTAATTTTGGACTAAGAACAAGCCAAGGGTACATTAACTATCAAGAATATGAACCCAAGAGGTATACAAACTGTAATAATGCTCCAGTTCCGCTAGTTGTATCCAATTTACGAGCGTTGCTCACTCAAGGAGTCAAGGAGACCGTCACGTGTATATGCACCTTGCTGCACGCCAGCTGATATTATGCAGTTCGCGTAGGGGCATGCATATGCCCTACGCTTCTCTTGTCAACTCCTCTTTGCAAATCCAAACCAGAAGCGGAGGACGTTTCAAAGATAAGCCAAACACACGCGAGACACATATATTTGGCAAAATCCCCATTCATGGACATGTGCTTGGCGAAGCTTGGTGTGGCAACAGCAGTGACAGCGCGTGCAAACGCGACCGGCGGATTGTGCAGCACGCGACTACAGCAGCGTGCATGCTTGAAGCGTTTCGGGGGATACGAGCTGCAACTGACTGCCCCAGAAACGCTCCTGCAGAATACGCGAGCCCGAAAACGGCAGTATGCGTCGGGATGGCGACAACAGATCTAGTCTGGAAAATTTGGCGCATTAATCTAGGTTCACTGGTTGCGGAATTAGACGAAATATAGTATGTACCAGAGCGGGCACCCGTGTTCCGCAGTCAGCTTACCTAGGGGGCTTGCATGACCGTGCTACATTCCTGCGGGGTGGTCATGTTCGTGTCACATTGGACAGCAAATGCTTGCCCAGGGCCAAAGCACGCTCCTGCTGATTTTTCCGAGATTTGTAGACACGCTACACCCAACTGCTGCTGACCACAGCGAGGAGTTCGGGTTGGGCTTGAAGCACCAGTGCGATCTTACGATCTCGCTAGTTTGCCCATCACTGCGGCATCCTAGGCAACGGAATCGGGGAGGGGGCTCGCAGTGGCCGCACGGGGGAAGGCAGCGACGCAGCCTTCTGGGCACGGCGACTCACGTCTGCGGGCGACTTTTGTCGACGGCGGCGCGGGGTCGATGGCCTAGTGCCTAGCTTACAGGCCAGACAAATATAATTCAATATTACGGCCGCAAATTCTATAGTGTCCCTGCTTCTACCTAGTGGTATTTGCCCGTCATAGAGGCAACACCACCTGCTTCATGACATAAGAGCCACGGCGAGAGATAATAATTAATGTGCATGATGCGGGTGCCTCACGCGCATTCCAGCAGGCTACCCTACAGGTCGCGTGCACGTGGAACAGCAGCGAGGGATGCCCGACCAACCTTGAGAGCCGGCAGCCTTGGGGTTTCTGGGACATGATCAGGCAGATCTGGGGAAAACCGTAGCAAATACTGCCGCGGGGATCGTCGACTTTCCCACTTGCGAATTTCATTGACGCCTCATTTGTGTAAGGTGACGTGGGGGCTGGGTGGCCCGAGCTCCAGGGCAATTACAACGGCTGGTTTCATATCCTGCAGCCACCTCCAAAGCCTCGACCCCGATCTGGGATGCAGGTGCCGCGAGCGCCCTGGGGTGCTCCCTCCCATAGGTTTTACGGATGTTTGCAACGTGAACAGGCGCTGGTGGCATCTACATGGCGCAATTTTTCCTAGGTAGCAATAAATGCCAATACCTCTTGCCGGTACCGGCTTCCTGCATATTTGCTCCCTGGTGGCCCGTCGCTAGCACCAAAACCTCTGTTAGTGCCCGTGTGGTTTTGCCGAAATCTGCAGGGCACCAAGGGTCAGCCGTGCAGGGCTAAGGACCTTAGACAAGGCGCTGAGGAGGGGGGACTACGGTTTCAGGGCAGGGAGGCCTATGAAAAAGATGACAGAATTATGTCGGCATACACGGCAACGACCCACAAGCAAGCAGAAAGTGCGGTATGCCCTACACCAGCGAGCAAGCAGTACATTGGGGGCAGCGGCAGGGCCCAGGAGCGCTCGGGCGAGCCTTGCACGAGCTTAGTTGCGCGCACTTGAAGGTCCTTTGCCCGGTTAGGCGCCGGTCAAGGTGATTATATTATCCCCGCACATTTCATGCACTGGCAAAAGCGGGTGTCTTCCAATGGCTGCTAGCCCACGGCCCCTGGCGGTGTAATGTGTGCTCCTGTGGGGTGCTGGAGATGCAGCGCGCCCTGAGTGGTTTCCGTCCACCCGGTGATCACTGCTAGTGGATGATGACGTTCATGAGTGCCGGACCCTGCATGCAGCCCTGACCCTCGCATGAATCCAGGGGCCTAGGAATCTCCTTGACTATCTGGGCTGGTCTCGTGGGACGGCAACCAGGACATAGTCTGAAATTATCCAAAAGTTTACAGCAGCAAGTGGGCGCTGACAGAAATCTGCTAGCAGAGTTCTGGCCACCGCCATTTTTCATGGGACCGGTGTGTATCCCCCCGGTCGACCCCTTTACGGCTTGCATGCCTCGTAAATTTAGGATCTGCATGCTGTGCATATGGCCAAGAACGGATGGCGAAGGGGTGGGTGATGTGTGCAGGGTGCAGTGCGGAGGGAGGGTACGTATATAAACCTTAGATCGTCAAGTGCCCTCGTGGTATCCTGCGTTTAGTTTGGGTCAAATTTGGGATTCCGTAGCCTTATTCACTACGCCGAATCTCTTCACCAAGCATCTGTGGCATCCCTTGGCTGGCTCCTGGAATTTTGTGAGCTCACGCCCTGAGAAAACCTCATTTCGCCGTCCTTCCTTTGCCGACTCCTCTTCAAGACATAGTTTGGGGCCCCATTCTGTAACGGAACCACGCGCGGCTTCAACATTCGTTCCTTACTTTGTCTTTACTTTTCTTTCGTACCAAAACCAGACACCTTCAACAAGGTTTCTGTTTCGCTGTTAGTTGCGTCCCCAACACATCAGGCTCCAAACCGTTCTACAAGCCCTCCGAATCCCACTCACTTGATTTGGGGCACAATTTGTTTGAAAGCTTGTTCATACAGTCGATTAATACCATTGGACCGATAATCTAGAGAACTGACACTTGACTCTTTTGCCCAATTCCTCTCCCCCTTTGCCCACCATGCCTACGCGTATCGTCAACTCGCAGACTGCTATGTTGGAGAAAGAACTCTCACGCAGGACCGCAGCAGAGTACCAAACTGAAATAGTCGAGCATATGATCGACCTAAGCCGGGCCACGAGGCCCGACCCATCGATGATTGATATGCAGCCAGAGATTGAATGGCGGATGTGGCCTTACCTCATTGACTTTATGATTGATGTGCACGCCAAGCTGCGCTTTGAGCCGCAAACCCTGTTTCTGGCAGCTAACATTGTCAACAGGTACTCTTCACGTCGAATCGTATTCCGGAAACACTTTCAGCTGGTTGGTGCGACGGCTCTATGGATTGCGTCTAAGTACGAAGACAAAAAGTCGCACGTTCCCACACTGGCCGTGCTCAATCATATGTGCTGCAAGGCTTACCAAGAGGAAATGTTTGTGCAAATGGAGGGCCATATGCTCAACACACTTGACTGGACTATTGGCCACTGCACTGTTGACACATTTCTGTCCGCGTGTCTGTCGCATGGTGCTTCTCCCCTGCTCACAAACCTGACTAGCTTCCTGGCTGAGATTACACTCTATCACAGAGAATTCGTTGGCAGTGACCCGCATCTTGTGGCCCGGATGATTCATCTGCTGAGCTTGCACATTTTGAGCTTTTATCCGTCTATGGGTAGTAGCGGACTGACCGCCGAAGAGCAGCAGTGTTTAGACCTTTTGTTTGAGTGTATTCGCTCGCCCTCGCGCGCGTTAACGGAGAAGTACGCGCACATGGACCGGTTCCAGGTGTCGCGGCTTGTAGCCAACTACGTCTCGAAGCAAGAGCAGCAGCAGGCTCAGCAGGCTCAGCAGCAGGCGCAACAACAAGCTCAGCAACTTGCTGCCCAGCGGGCTGCTCAGCAAGCTGCGGCAGCTCAGTCGACAGTGACCCTTCCTGGCCCCGGCTCTCCTGGCTATGCGCCTCTCACTCCTCCACAATCCTTCAGTGGCCGCTATATGGCTGCTGCGGGCGGCGCATCGGGCTCAATGTTCACGCCTCCGAACCTTAGTACTGGCTCGTCTTCGTCGCTTTCGAGCCGCAACCTTCCCTCGGACGACTCACCTTTGACTGCGCGCAATGCGGCTATGGAAAACCCATTGGGAATTATGGATGCGATCACCGCGACAGCCATGTCTGTGTCACCGCCTACAACTCCATTGGACCCGCCCAAGCGGCCGTTCACCTACCACCAGCACCCACAAATTTAATACCCCACAGCTAGCTCTGGCAAGCCGGGCTCACAATGAGTCTGGCTGCCTCCTCGGCTGACCAGAAACTCCCTCGTTTCGCCTGCTCCACGGTCTAATACACAGCTAAATATTTATATAGTGGAAGCTTTCTTGAACGTTTAATATAATATCCTGTTGTTTTTACGTTGCTGGCTTTGTTTTGGCGAATCGTGCTCACGAATGCTGTGTACTCTTGAACGTTTTTGGGGAGAGCGAGATAGTTACAGCAGGATTCAGCTTTAATAAATAGGGTAGAAAGAAGGAAAGTGGCTCTCTGGTCCGGGCGTAGCGCTCAGCCAACGTGAGGGACAGGCGAAGGAGCTCGAGTTGATGACGGGGACCTGGACGGTGAGCTAAACAGAGACGGATTAGGACTGTACATGTCGTCAGGGTCTTCTAGTTCCAGCTTAGAGTCGTCTTCATCCAGATATTCGTCATCCGATGCAGAGGTGAAGCGGCGGTGGCCCGCCCATTTTGGAGGAAAGGGATCTACTGTACGACCTTCCGGCGCATGGGGGACCAGGCGAAACAGCACAAATGCTGCCAGACCCACGATAATAAGGGTCTGGACGAAGAGGGTGGTACGGTGATACGACATCTGACTGTTAAGCAGCGTCACAGCTGATTGCAATTGAGCATTCTTTTGTGCCAAAGTCGACATGTCCAGCAGCAGCGAGGAATTCAGCCTCTCAAAGAAGCTTTCGAGCGCTGCCGCCTGTACCCCGAACGACTTTTCATACAGGGAGCGAAGAACAGTGCTGGACGTTTCTAATAGACTGATACGTTTGATCATGTTCTCATATACGGATTCCTGGGAGGAAACAGCCTGAACACGAACCATTGGTACCGCAGGAAGCGCAGGTGGGGACTGCGGATTATTTACGCAGCAGAGCCGGTTGAGCAACGGTGAAAGTGGTGACTTTATAGCTTTGCAGGTATTTTCACTCGGGGTTTGAGCATAGGCCCCCAATATAGGTGTTGTCTCTATGGGGCAGATTTGCCCCGGACGGTAGGAGGAACCCGGCGGCATTACCACGTCCTCGTCTGAGCAGGGCATGTTGCCGGCTGCAATCCCGGCACTTTCAAGGTGGTTGTAGTTATCCCCGACAAAGCTCACCATCTCCTCCACAACACCAGCCTGCGCCCGCGCATCAGGCCCCTTTGTCTGCTGCTTGTAGTGGTCCATCATGGTGGTACCCTGGACATTGATGGAACTTACCGGACAGTAAAATTCGTCTTCCCAGTGGGTCAGAAACTCTACTTTGAGGTATGATGCCCATAGCTTGGGATCCTCCACCCAAAACAAATGTTCACCCCTCACATTTTCTGCAGTGAATAGGCCAAGAGATACCCACTCACCCAGCTCCACTGGGTAGTTATCGGACACAGAGAACCTTACTTCTTTGAACATGGAGGAGAAGAATTCAAAATTAGCAAGCAGAATCGTGTCAATGTGGATATCTTGACACAATTTGATGACCAGACTCTTGTCTTCCTCATTGCATTCTGATAGCACGTAGGATTCCTTGGATTCGGACAGGATGTTAGATGCGCCTTTCAGCGCCGGACTTGCATCTACAATTGTGGCTGCGCAATCACTAGCAGCAAAGTTTGTGCGCATTTGCACATTTTTCGAGGCAAGCGCTAGCGGGATCAATACACAGAGCGCGCCTAGCCAAGTCCGCCATGGCATGAGCAGTGTGCGTAGTCCGAGCCGATGAGTAAGAGGACAGGCTCGACAGGTCGACCAGTTCGGCTGGATCACGGGCACGCTCACAGCGAGGTGGCTGTCGCCAATCGTTGCGGCTATCAGCGCGGCCACGCTTACAAGGAGCGATAAACGTGGAGACGTGCAACGCTATTGAGGGGTGAGCCAAGTTTGAGGCTCATGAATAGATTAGTGGGCAGCGGGCAGTGCGGCTCCGCTTGCTTTGCGAATACAATACATGCATGCGCGAGCCAAATAAAAGTGAGCTTGTGGCTCCCAGCTCCTCCGTCCCCCCCGGCCCACTGCCGAGCTCAGGCTCCCAGTGTCTATCTGGTGGCTACTTAGGAGGAATTGCCATGTAGCCCGGCTGGCCAGTTGACTCTCAACTAAGGATTGGGGTCCCGTGTAAATTGCGTCTATTTTGGATTCTGTTTTGCCTGAGCGGCATTTTAATATGCATGCTCGTATAATCGATGATGCCTATTATTTTTTTCGTGTCGGAGCTCGGACGCATGCAGACTCACCGTGTGACGTCAGGCAATTAAATCGCCGGGCGACCTCTCCCACCAGATAAGGAGCTATGGCTAGCACTTTTCAAGCTGATTAGCCCAAAAGATGCTTGTGGCTCAGCAGGCTGGTTTTACAGGGATTCTTCATGTGTCAAGTCTCCAGCCAGGGATCATGGATCTTCGCATTGCCGGTCAACATCGATCGTCGATATGCAGAGCGGGACATCTGGCGTGTCGGCCACCCCCGGCGCACGGAGAGTATCGCCAGGGAGATACAGGGCCTTAGTTATCCTCATTATTTAGCTCAAAGAGAGTTGAGCTTTGAGACCTACATAAGGACGGCACATAGGAGCACTAAGCATTCTATTGATTATTGAGTCCCCTGTGTGGTTCGGAGATTTATTGTGGGCCAGTGCTAAGCCACCATTATGCTGGCATTCCGTGGCTGCAAGTAGAATCAAGGGCAACTCTCAAGGTGGGACGGACGACCCGAATCGCCAGGAGGCGTGGCCGCGAGCCAGGTCCATGCTGCATGGGCAGCCGCAGCAAGCGCAGCAATGTGCAGATTTCAGGGCCGCAGCAGCAGCCGCAGCAGCAGCAGCGCACGCCAGGTTGCCATACTCGTAATCACAGCGCTCCCACCGAGCCGGACCTCCTTTCCATTTAGTCAGCTTGCCTGAAAATAGAAAACACCCTGGGCTTGGGAGCACAAGGCCAGTCTTTTTATCTTTCCGCCTACTTTGTCTCTGAGTTCTCAGGTCCAGATTACCTCTCTTTTCCAGACAGATAAGGAGCCTGAAAGATGATCTTGAGCACAACAGCACTCGTGGCTCTGATTGCACGAGTAGCCGCCCAGGCTCCTGGTGGTGGCCAGGTCGGCGGACCTAACGTGGTTTCCGGCGGAGACATTGCAACGGCCACAAACTCACAGCAGAGCCAGCCCACGGGTGACAACGGGCCATGGGCCGACGAAAAGTCGCTGCAGGGAACGTGGTCTTCGAAGTCGGGCATGGTGGTGACCGGACCGGACTTTTACGACCCCGTCGACGAGCTGCTCATCGAGCCGGCGCTCCCGGGCATCTCCTACTCGTTCCGCGACGGGTATTTCGAGGAGGCTCTCTACCAGGTCCAGGGGAACCCCATCGATCCCAAATGTGCTACGGGCTCGCTCATTTTCCAGCATGGCACTTACAGCCTCGACAGCTCAGGCAAGCTAACGTTGACCCCGATCGAGGTGGACGGCCGCCAGCTCCTGAGCGATCCTTGCAATCTGTCGAGCGATGAGAGCTCGTACCAGCGCTACAACCAGACCGAAACGTTCCGCAGCTTCATGGTCAGCGTCGACATGTACCACGGACGCTACAAGTTGAATCTGTTCCAGTTTGACGGCACGCCCATGGCTCCGATGTACCTGGTGTACCGCCCGGCTCAGATGCTGCCCACGCAAACCATGAACCCGACGTCTAATGGCACTAATTCCGGCAGCGCGCATTCTACAGAGACCAAGAGGCCTGCCAGCGCGCGCCAGCGTGTGCGTCGTGCCCTGGCCAACCGGTCGCGGACCACAGCCACGCGCAAGACGTCCGCCGTGCACGACACTGTGTGGTGGACGGGCGTGGCCATGATGGTCGTTGGCGGCGCCGGCTTTGTTGTTCTTAGCTGATCCCGTCCCCCGCTGGCGGGGCTACCGGGACGACGGGCTGGCTTCTCTACCTAACCATTTCGCATTTTTATTGTTATATAGTCTTGAGACGCTTATGTACAGGAAAGGGTGCGCCTCACACAGGTTCGGAGGGGCCCTGCGCCGTTTTTGCCGCACGCTTGCGCAAGTGGTTGAACAGAATATTTCGCTTGACGCCGGGCTTGAGCACCGCCGGATCGTTGCCGAGCCCGCGGAGAATTTCGTTGGCCGCGTCGGGCTCCTCGGCCAGAAGCCGGACAGCCTCGTCCCGCAGCGCCCCCGCTCCGGAAATCAGGCCATGGAGAGTCTCTATTTCTTGTTCGAGCTGCGACATGTCCACCCGCACAACCTCCCGTTCCGTGGGCCACTCGTCGAGCTGATACTTTTCCCGCAGCTCGGCGACGCGCGCCGCTGTGGGTCCCTCGGCGCGGAGGGTGCCATCCAGCGCGCGCAGGTCAACGACCTGTGCATCCTCGCCACCAAGCGCGCTTCGCCGGGAGATTTCCTCCTGCAGTGCTCTGAGCTTGCCCAGCTCGTCACGCTGCACTTCGCCGGGAACGGCGTCCTGATACTTTTGCCATGAAGATCCCTGCTGGCGCAGGATCTCGGCAACTGCCCACGACTTGCGCGGAGACAGTGGCCGCTCGTACTGGATGCGCACTACATCGCCCTCGCGACACTTGTTCAGCTCGTCGTGTACCAGCATAGTTTTGAACTTGGGCACGACTTTGGACACTACCTTGTTCCACCTCAGCGTCTTACGCTGGATCTTTACAGTCTTGGCCATTTTGCCCTGAGACACAACCACGCCTACTAGCTGAGGTTTGGCCATGATGTGTGTCGAGCGTCGAGAGACCGGAAACACTTCTTACTCTCTGCCCGGTCAGTTGGTGCGCCCGGGTGGAAAAACTCAGCTGAGTCAGGTAACCAACCTCGCGTGTGCGCACCGCAGCTGAGCAGGCGATCCAGCGTGCAGTCGGTCAGTCCATCAGTTGATCGATGCACCTCCCAGCAGGTCTGAACGCATGAGGGTCAGCCTTGTGCATCCAAGTGCCAACAACGAGTATTGTAACTAGTCAATACACACGCACGGAGAATAGATAAAGTCAATACATAAACATACAGAGAAGGACTGTTTGATTTTCGATTGCTAACGAGGAGAGTTCGAACGTTTAGACGCGGTCGGAACCAAGAACAGCATCTTCGTCCCCGGAAATGTCGGACCCAAACAATTCATCATGGGTTTCATCGGGGTCGAATGAGCCTAGAGACTGCTGGGCCTTGCGCTCGGCAAAGTAGATATATATGTAGGCAAATGCTGCGCCTGAGGCACCATGCGCACAGGTACCCTGGAAGACAAAAGCCAAGCGACTTAGCGCCAACGGCTCATGGCGCACTGTCTGGACTATCCACAGCACCAGGTAAAAGGCACCCGTTGGGAGCGCGGGCGTGAGAAATGCACGCCACTGCCAGCGAAAGTCCTCAGCGAGCAGTGCGCGATTGACAGAAATCACCGAGGCAATACCACAGACAAGAAATAGAACCAGAGTAGACAGCGCGAATGTGACCCGCGGGAAGAAGCGATCGGCACCTACATATGCCGCAGTAACCTGTTGGAGGATGCAAGCGACAATAATGGGC
This sequence comes from Wickerhamiella qilinensis, assembly GCA_030556915.1. Classification (NCBI taxonomy): domain Eukaryota; kingdom Fungi; phylum Ascomycota; class Dipodascomycetes; order Dipodascales; family Trichomonascaceae; genus Wickerhamiella; species Wickerhamiella qilinensis. The sequence goes on from JAKTUW010000046.1 coordinate 36,026, forward strand.
CCAGCAGCAACAGCGAGAGCCCGATTGAGTTGAACCCAGTCGGGGACGAGGGATGCACTATAAATGCGTTGGGTCGTATCTGGTAGGGGTTTTCGCTTGGCCCAGATGATCAGCGGGATTTGCATTGCAATCATAAGGATAGGCGACAAGACCGCTGACAACCACACAGCCCAATGAGGAACGTTCGCTTGTGCAGCTATGTACGGCGCCATCGGGCCCAGCATAAGTAGAGAGACGGCTAGGTCCAGCCCAAATAAGCCAAGAACAAGTCTCCAAACATTGCGGCCGCCGGCAGCGCGATATATGAGCGTCATAAGTCCTCCTGCCACGGCCAATCCTATGAAGCCGAAGAAAGCGCCTGCGATAAGCAGATATAGCTGGGGTAGAACCATGGCCAACAAAAGTACAATTGGAGCTTGCACGACGTTCGGGAGACCATATCCCACTAATATCGAGAACGTCGACGAGTGGTAGATGGGCTGAAAACGTATTTCGTTAGACCGGCGCCAGATCCGCTGTAACTTTTCCGGCTCGTTCAGGCCAGACCGGTGGAGAATCGTGTACCGGAAGGTGTATAGCAGGGCCGCGAGGGCCGCTAAATTCAAAAAAAGAATGATCAGGATCGTTGACCGACTTGGATCCGGCGGTTCATAGTCTGGAAGGCCAGGAAGGCCCGAAGGAGTAGGCGTTGTAGAGTTCATTGCACAGCAACCAACCAACTGACTTGGTGCGGGGGTGATGCACAACGGTTATGCCCCCGCAGAGTCATCTCTGGTCCTACCTCCGGCCTGCCGAACCCTAGCCTGCTTTGTCTCTTGAGAGGGGTAGCTAAATAGGCGAATTGCCGCACTAGTGAGACTTGAAGACAATATATGCGCTATTAATGGAGCCCTCCTACGAAGGCGCTCCGGGCACGGCGTGATATTCACGCGTCCACCCGCCACAAAGTGTGCTGCCAAGTCTAGGCAAGGCTACGGCCAGGTTGCGGCCTCGTGCCGTGCATACGCGAGTTTTGGAGGGACCTACGTCACTCTGCCCACGTGATGCCCGCACCCAGGTTGCTTAGACGCATTCAAGTCAGCAAGGCAAGACGGCTTGGCCAAGGCACAATTTGGCTCGGCTAGCAGCGCGCATGATACCGTCACGCAGCACAAGCCAAGTAAATCTTTGCTTATCTTCGTAGATATAATGTACCTTTATTCTTTTTGACGTTAATGCTAATATATGCTGTTGGTTGTTCTCATTGCTGTGTGTTGATGCCGGGCCGCACTGGCTCGGTTTGAAGGTCGATTGGCAGGGCGAGAGCTGGGTGGAGACTTGGAGTCGCCTCTCCTCACACCTCGAACTCTTCATCGCTGTCTTCCTCAATCAGCTCGCTCTGGCCCTCGGCGCCCGGATCAAGCGCTCGTTGCGCATACAATGCCACGACCGCGAGGTATGCCACGGCCCCGAGCAGCCCGGATGACAGGCATACCAGAGTGTTTACAATAAAAGCATGGGCGGCGTGGCCAAACGGCAGCTGTCGCAGAACGAGCATGTAGATGCCCGAGTGAAGAAGGCCGTACACAGCCAGCGGGACACCCGGCACGAGCAGGGCTGGCCAGTGCCAGTGGTAGTTGCCGGCCATGACGGTGCGGTTCGTGCTCCAGATCGACACAAACGCGCACGACACAAACATGAGAATATCAACCAGGCGCGTGCAGACCCGGCCCAAATAATGATCGGGGAAATCTGGTACAAGCCGCATAATCGTGACCTCGCGCAGCACGGCGACCACCCACAGAGGGACAGCCCACAGCAGCATATGCTTCCACCAAGATGCTCCAGAAACCATGGAAAGTGTCGATGACTGTGAAGGTGGTGAGGGGACAAATTTCTGGTGAATAGCCCAAGAAGCAGTTAACCCAGAGATCACAACGATTCCAACCACGCGCACCAGCACGGCCACGCCAAAGCTTAGGCTCCCATGCCTCTCATCGTCATTGGTAGTGTGCATGTCGTCACGCATCGAGCGTTCCGAGTCGTCGGAATGTCCCGGCCCGCCAGGACGCGGCAGGTGGCCCGGCGCGGGAGGCCCCCACAGGAGACCCACATAGAGAATAACAAACGAAACGATGATGGCTAGCGAAATATGCAAGGGGCGCTGGCCACCGACGGCTCGATACAGAAGCACGGCTGCCGCGCTGGCCACGGCGTAGCAAAGCCCCGCGACAGCCATGTGGGACACGGCCGTCTGCGGGCCGATGATGTCGAGGATCTGCAGGAACGACACGACAATTGTTTCCAGTGTGTAGCGCAAACCGAGGCCGGCAATGACGCTGAATGCCAGCGGAAACTTGACCGGTTGGAACAAAATTTGATCGGCCTTGGACCACATTCTCCGCAGCACGTCGGTGGACGTGAGCCCCGACTTGGTGCGGACAATCTGATCGACGTTGAGCACGGCCACGGCAATCAGGACCAATATGAGGAAAATAGCGAGCAGAAGGGTGAGCTGCGTGCCCACGGACATAGAGCCCGCCATGGCCTGGATTGTGTGCTTTGTTCGGTTGTGTTGGGTTGGGTGGTAATGCTATGGACGTGTTTGCGTGAACAACCTGGGGGAGGAGGGCCGCCGCGCAGGGTCCGACAGGTGGCTTATTCAAGTTCGTGTCACGTGATACAAGCTTGACCAGCATGGCCCTTTATAGACGCGAGGGTGCGCATTCAATGTAATTTAATATACTTCAGTGAATTCAGTGAACACGAAATGGCAGTTTCGTTTTCGAGAGGTGGGTCAGTCTAGTGAAATAGAATTTTAGTGAGTCGTTCAAACTAAGCCTGAGTGTGGCTCCCACCCGGTTTCTTAGCGCTCGAGTAGTAGTTCCAGGGCAAGTGGTAACTATGGTAACTATGGCTCCTACAATATGACAGCTTCACGGCATCGCTCACCTATTAGCGCACTGGCAGGTTCTTGATAAAACTGATTATGGTTCCTGCAATCTTCTCGGGTTCCTCGCGCTGCATGAAATGGCCCACCCCAGGAATGATCTCCACCTGGTTGGGCAGCACGGTGCGCGAGTCTTCGCGGAAGATATCCACCGTCATGCACCCGTCCTTTTCGCCAGCCAGCACCTGGAGAGGAATCTTGTTGAAATCGACCAAAAAAGCTTCGCGAGCCGGCCTTTTCTGGAGCTGACGACGATAGTAAGCGGTTGCGCTGTCGGTGACACCGGGTTGCTGGAGTGTCTCGCAGACGTCGAGCAGTTCGGCATCGGTGAACTTCCAGCCGGGCGACCAATACGCCCACAAATCCTTGATATACGGGATGAAAGGGACCTTCTTCTCCATGCGGGGGCGGTAGACAAAGGGAAACTGCATGGTGACCATGTACGATGAGAGCCAGAACTGCTTGGGATGCTTGAACATGGTGGGCAGCGTCCAGTTCACCACAGAGTAGGGAATTGCCAGCGTCGTGATGGAGGCGAATAAGTCGGGGTACAAAAAGCCGGCCTTGTACGAAACCAGTGCACCCCAGTCGTGGCCAATCAAGTGAACCGGCGCGCCCAAACTCAGCAGCTGCACAAAGGCAGCCACATCGGCAGCAACGTCCTCCATTCTATAGTGCTGCTCATTTATCACCGTGCTGGGTTCGTAGCCGCGGAGCGCAGGCGCAATGATCAGAGCATCCGAAAACGCTGCCTCAAAGTACGGCCAGGCGCCGTTCCAGGTATTTTTGTTGTCAGGAAACCCGTGTAAGAGTATGAGGAGCTTTTTCGGTGTGACCTTTCCGAGCTTTTCCTGCGGCCACGAGCTCCATGCCGAGAACTGCAGGTCATTGGCTTTGATTTTCACTTCGTGCTTTGCCATTTTCGATTGCGAGCCCAGGCGATTTTGGTTCAATTTAAACCAGTGTCAGAATGTGGGGAAACGGGCGATGCGTCCCCGCTCACGGGGCGCTCGGGGCGTTAGTGCCCGCAAAGCGCCCGCAGCCGGCAGCGCGAATGGAGGCTAGGGTGCCATGTGATCTGTTTCGCCCATGCCTCACTCTCCCCTGGCCCGAACCTGAAAGGAGCCGGGCTAGCAGCTGTGATGGCAGGGCCTTTACAGCAGGTACAGGAGAGGTCGGCTATGCGAGTTTGAGGGCATGATATTTGCTCAGTGGCGGAGACATGCTGCAACAAGATAAGGTTCGAGAGGGCCATGGCTAGTCCTTGCGAAAAAGAGAGGCAGGCTGAGCAAACGTGCAGGAAACTAAAGGAGTCTATAAAATAATTCAAGTTGTTCGGGCTTATAATAGATGCAAAAAAAAAAAAAAGAAAAAAAAAATAATAATAAGAAATTCAAGAGCGCGCATGCGCACAAAGTCTAGCCCCGCAGTCCCCGGCACAAGAGCAGGCACCCACCGCGAGGTCTGAGCGGCAGATCGCCCCGTCAGTCAAAATAGGAGCCACTTGGCTATAAGTAAAAATAGGGCCAAAAGAGCAATAACCAGGATAATCATGCGAACGTTCCGCCACCAAAATTTTGACCGGACTTGACCAGCCTGTCGCCGGAACAGGTTGGCGCTTTGGTTCATGCCATGTGTACGGTCTACTAGAAGACTGACGCGCTCACCGCGCTGTACAAGACGATCCACGTTCTCCAGCATGACCGTGCGCACCTCGTTCAGATCTTGTTGGGCCTGCGAAAGAGCATCACGGGCATCGAACGAGTCGACCGCTCGCTTCAGAGCCTCGGCGCCATCTGTCCCACTCGGGCTGGGACCCAGCTCGTTGTCTAACTTTTGCAGCAGACCGTAAGCCTCCCGCCGAGCAGTATTTGCCGAAGTAATGACAATGAGCGTTGAGCCATTTGCCCGTGTCAACCGGTGGCCCGCCAGCGATTCGCTAGTGTAGCTGACTTTGCCATCGCCGGCAGGCTCGGCAGCAATGGCCTGCGCAAAGGCACGGCCCCGTTTCGCTACCGGCTCGTATTCGGCGACCGGCGTGCTGGATTGAAACAAGCCCGCGTAAAAGACATTAGCTGCGGTATGATTGGCCGACATTGCGGGTGGATGTGTAGCTGGGATCAACAGAACTCTTATTCAACGCTGCTGCGGCCTGCCTGAGCTTGGCTGAATTTGGGAGTGTGGCTTGAGTTTTGCTTTTCCAGGCGATCTCTCGACTCCCAACGGCTGCAGTCGGTCTACGCTGTTTGGCAATACCTCCACAGTAAAGCATAGATCGTGCGAACCGGTGAATTCCTTGGGCACGTGATACTGGAGTGTGATCTCTTCTCCAGCCTGCACAACCTGTCTCGGGTGGTTCAGTGTTGCCGCATAGTCAATACAAGAGATAGGAAGTTATAAATAAATCTAATGCTAGATATGCAAAATGGTGACTTCCATAGCAAATGGAGCCACTACTTACCTGCCGCGCCGTTGCTGTTGAAACAATTCGGGCGGAGGAATATATGCAGGGCTCGGTTGCACTGGAATTACACTGGCGGGATCAACCATGGCAGCGGCCTGTTGGAGCTGTCGCGGAATTGGGTCTCCACTGGGCTGCCCAATTGTCGCAGCACGCATGCGCCGCGTTGTGACTTTTCCAGCATTGGCGGCAGCAGCTGCTGCCATGTTGAAATTGCCGGCTGCGTTGGATGCTCCATGGCGCTGGCTCCCGTTATGGCCATTATTGGCCCTGTAACCACCGCTGGAACTGCCAGGAACATAGAGCCCAGAACTTGCGGCGTTCAAAGGCGCGCCCGCCATATCTCCATGAGCAGCGGCTCCAACTTGCGCTGAAGACCCCGAAGAGCCACCTGCATGGGTTAATGGTTGGCCTATTGGTGTGAGTTTTGGCACTGTCTTGGTCGTTTTGGGTACAGAAACAGCCTGGGCCGTATGGACGCTCACAGACGGAGCGTTAACCTGTGATTTGAGCGGGGGTCGCTGCCCATCATGCGACGTACCAGTTTCACTGCCAAGGTCAGTCGCTCGCGTGGGAAATGGAGTCGTCATCTGTCTTCCGGTGATGAAGGCGTGATTCATAGCCTGGTGCGGTGTCCAACGCTCGAAGGGATTGAAGTTCAAAAGGCCCTTGATAAAGTCTGCCAATGCCTCCCGCTGAGACATTTCATTGTCCACCTCTTCTTTGGACATTTCTGACGCTCCCATCAATGGGTAAGTCATGATGATCTCACGAATGTCGGTAGAGTTGAAATAATGTTTCATTGGCTTTTCTTCGGTGCCAAACTCAGCTACTTGCTCCTCAATAGTTCGCAAACGATAGCCTTTATTTCCCAGCTCATCAACGTATTTCTTCATGAAGTTGCCAGAATTCTTCCCCATTTCAAGCATCCAGGTTGGAGGATCTCCTAAGCTCTCGACAATGCGATACCATTGGTTATATTCTGAAGTTCCAGGAAATATCGGCAAGCCCAAAAACAATTCGGCAATGATACACCCCAACGACCACATGTCAATGGATGAAGTATAAGGTAATCCAAGGATAACCTCGGGTGAGCGATAAAATCGGGATTGAATGTAAGTGTACACCGATTGTCGTTCATGACATGCAGATCCAAAGTCAATGACCTTTATCTCCGTACTGTCATTCCTCTTTAGTAAAATGTTTTCTGGTTTCAAGTCACAGTGTACGAGTCTGGCCTCTTTAAGCACTGCCAGCGAATCAAGAAGCTGATGTGCGAACACGCGCACAAGCTGAATATTCAAGCCGCGGAATTGGTTTTTCTTGATCACTTCGTATAAATTCGAGCTCAGAAGCTCAAATACTAAACAAAGGTGCTCTTTGTGTTTGAACTTGTCTTTGAGTCTCAGCAAGTTATGGCGGTCATTCTTATCGACGTTATTCTGAACGTGCTCCAGAATAGAGACTTCCATCATGCTCTGATTCAGATATGCGGTCTTGTTCTTGATCACCTTTACTGCAACTACCTCTTTGGTGAGCATGTTCTGGCACTTCACAACTTGGCCAAATGTACCCTTGCCAAGAACGTTGAGGACCAGGTATCTTCGGTTCTCATCTGTTCCGAGAACATCGTTAACCCAGAGAATATAGTCGCTTTCCTCGTTATCGTAGCCATTGTTCAGCTTCCCTTCGTGAGGTTCCGTGAGAACCCGCCTCGGATTACGCGAAAGACTATAGGTAAATTTCGGATCGCAGATATGATACGAAGTCGTAATGTGGGTGGTCAGCGCAGCTAGGGGGCTCACATGATCACCATCGTGGAGGGGCCGCCTATATTTTTGGTTTTCAACGGTAACAGGCATAAGCTGATTCTTATTGTGGATCATGCGAACACTTGGGGGCTCCACAACAGGTGCTGTCGTGGACCAGCTACGTGCACCAGGATGATGGCTGAGCTTTGAACGTCCAGGCGGTGTGTTACCATGCAGGCTGACGGTAGGGGACTGTGTCTGCCCCGCAGTGTTCGAAGGAAGAGGCGAGCGCAAGCGACCTGTAGGTTGCACGGAGGCCGTAGGCCCAATGGGCGAGGACAGCGCTGAAGAGGGCGCCGATGGGGCTTTGACGGGGGTGTACCGTGGGACATAGCGGTCGTTTATATGCAATGTTGGTGGTACAGCATTTGTGGCCGAGTTACCCAGCAACCCGGCTGCGGGGTTCCCTCCAGACCTGGCGGCGAAAGTCGAGCCCATGCTGCCAGAAGGAAGAGAATCACCAACAGGGCCCATACCTGATCCCAACTGAGCACTCATTTGGATATTATGTGCCGACGCTCCAGAAAGAGCGCCCGTACTGGACGAGGGTGCGAGATTGCCAGGAATGTAAGGGTTGGTACTGGAACTGTGTCTACTGTGGTAAGCAGGTCGCTGATTGAGGGGCTGAGGGGAAGCGGAGAGAGCAGACCAGTACGGAACATTGTAATTGGGCACCGAGGAGCCGTGCACTGGAGTTCCTGGTCCGGGGGAAGATCCCCACGCCAGATCATCTGCGTTCGCGATGCTGCGGGGGGAATCAGGGCTCAAGGGAAACGAATCATAGGCGAGCACTTCCGGCGTGGGCACGCCGGCATTTATATATGAACGCTGCCTGCGCGGCGTGGTATCACCTCCGGGGTTGCTGGTGCTGGAGGTGTTTGACGCCGAACTGCCGAAACTGCCCGAAACCCTGTGACTGCGGTGGCTCGGATCGCTGGGTCCCGCGGGAGCTGGTCCGCCAGAGTGTGCGTGCGCCCTAGTCCGGGGGGCCTGAGAACCATGCGAAAAGTGTGCACCGTGCGAGGCGTGCCGGGCGTGCGATCCGTGGGAGGTAATGGCAGCGTGAGAGCCCGGAACGGTGTGCGAGTTCCCTGGGGCCTGCGAGTAATGGCTGGCGGTCGAGGGATCGAGATTGAAGTGTGAACTTTGGGAGCGGTAGTGTCCCGATTGCCGAGGAGGCGTTTGGGTCAGGTTGGCCAGGGCCGACTGCGCAAGGATCGGCGAAGGCGACGAGTAGGACGCATCCGGTCGGACGGCCCCATTCGGACCGGGAGACCCGCCATTGGCGCCGGAGTCCGCGGCCTGGTGCGCGGGCGCACCCTTCACGTAGCTCATTGGCCGGTGCTCCGCTCTATACTGGCAAGAGCTCCTCCAACTGGGCAGGCAAGGCTACGGTGTGGTGCGGGCGCGGGCTCGAGAGCCAGCTGAGCAGCACACTAGACAAGAGCACGAGCAACCAAGAACGACTTTGCCGGAAAACGGCCAGCAAAGCAGTTCGGGCACGAGCGGGGATCGGAATGCGGGACGGTGGAACTTTCGGCCTGCCCTAAGTTAGGAAGGTGTCTCAGGGGTATGGGCCGGCAGAATATGGAATTAGATCTGGTATTCGGGGGTTGGGTTGTGCTGACGGCCGGGCGGAGCTTGGGATCGGACGGCCAGCACTAAGCCCAGCAATGTAAAGGCATACATACACATACATTGACCCGTGCGGCCGGGGAGACAGCCAGCTGGGAGTGCGGGAGGTCAGCAGGCGCACGCACATCGGAGCGAATTGCTGGGTTGCTGGGGCAGGGCTGGCAGGGAGGGCGCACATGGCATGGTGGCCTCATGCTGCACACGCGACGTGAGGACGCCAGAACGTCACGACGCCGACAGTCCGGCTCCCTAGCTTTTGCAGCGGGGACAATGCCATTGCGATGCGCAGGGCAGCAGGCTCTTAAAATAATGGTGGCAGCTACTTATATACCGCGTCCTTGGTGGACGGCTAAAAGTTACGCTCCGGAGGGTATGCCCGGCTCACAAAAGCTATGCCTGTGGCATGCACTGGTGCCCACCCCTGTGAAACCTCCTGCGCATATGCCATGTAACTAGACGCGTCATAATTACAGGTCGAATGCATTGGGAGCAGCTGGCTGCCATGCCTAGACGGCCGCGCTTAGTACCACTGCCAGCAACTGAGATGAACCCAGTCAATAACAGACTTCTAACTGCTTAACTACCAAATACATCTACCAAGAAGTCACACAATAGCTCTCCACACGCCATAGCGTAGCGGGCATTTATCCTCACTGCCTTGCCATCCCCGGTGGCCTGTCACTATCACCTGCAAGTCAAGCCCATGCCCAGTCAGCCAAAGACAACCTGTGACTGAGGCCGTCTCACCAGGGCAGATCGATCACCTTTGCGTCTCAGCTCGTGCGCGTATTGAAGAATTAAAGAGCTCGCCCCATCATGTCAGGGCCAAATTACACGTTCCGGCAAACACTCAGCGACGCCACCGTCTACGTCCCTCTGACCCCAGGAACAAAGGCCAAGTCTCTGAAAATTGAGCTCCAAAAGTCCAAAATCTCGGCTGTGGACGCTTCAGGCAAGCCGCTGATTTCGGGAGACCTTTTTGCGCCGATTGACAAAGAGGACTCAGTCTGGAGCGTCGAAGACCAGAAAGAGCTGATCATTACCTTGGAAAAGATCAAACACGAATGGTGGCCGCATGTACTGATCTCGGATCCCAAGATTGATATCTCCAAGCTCCAACCTGAGTCCACGCAGCTGTCGCAGCTCGACTCTGAGACGCGCGCGACCGTGGAAAAAATGATGTTTGACCAACAGCAAAAGCAGAAAGGGCTGCCCACAAGCGACGAGCTGCAGAAGCAGCGCCAGCTAGAAAAGTTTATGGCCCAGCATCCAGAAATGGACTTCAGCCAGCTAAAAGCCGAGAACATCAAGTTCAATTGATGGCTAATTACTCCCATGCATAAATTATCTGTAAATATTCTTGGCATTTGCGGCTCCTTTCAAAAACCAAAGTCAAACGCACTCATATCCGGCTCTAGCGCGAGGTCTTTCGGCGCTGCCTTCAACTTGGCAGCGACTTCTGGCCTTAACGCTTCACTCATATCCTTTCCACTAGTACCATTGCCAGAGTTATCACCCACATGGTCCTTGGCTGGCTGATTATCCTCGGTCGTGCCATTAGCGCGCGTATTTTTAATAGCCTCAGCACGTTGCGGTGGCGATGTACTCATGTCCTTGGAAGGGCTGCGCGAGAACTGCCAGTTGGCAACGAGATCCAATGCCAGGGTCTCACAACCCATTTGTGTGTACATTGCCGAAACAGCAAGTAGAAAATTGCTTTCCTTGACAGGTCCCAGAGAGTACTTTGTGCGTACGCTTTCATAGAGCCTGACCAGGACGGGATCATCAATGGCTGTTTGTGAGCGGTCGGACTGGCTAAACGCAGCAACATTAGCAGCTGAGGAGTAGTCTTCAAGCATAAGATAAGCCCAAACAGTGCCCCATCGATCGTTATTAGGCATAAAGTAGAGATCGATCAAATACTTGAGCATCTCACCCTTATCATCTTCGTAAACGCGAGCAATGAGCACTGCAAGTGCAATGTCATCGAGCTGGCGCACAACCAGATTACAAGCGTCTTTCACCGAGCCGGCTAACAAGAAAAACGCAGCAGCATATTCGTAACGATGGCGGCTCATCAGAGCGTACGCATTTTTTAATGCCGCCTCTCGCCAACGCTCTTCTGCAAAGTCGTGCTCCAAAAGCTTGGAAATCTTTTGCTGCTCAGGATGACTGGTCGACACTCGCCACAGACCTTGGAGCACAGACTTCTTCTTGAGCGCCAGGTAGTATAGGGACACCGCCACAGGATCGCGCGTGCTCACGAATATGCTTTTTGCCAGGCGCTCGGTATAATCTTTCAGTATATTGAGCTCCAACCAGAACGGCAGCCCACAAGATCTAAATGCCCGCCAGTTTAGATCTTGATTGCTCATTACCGTGTCGAGCAAAATCGACTTCGACTCACTAAAATGGGCCCATACAAAATCGCGCATATTCATCGCGTGTTGGCTCTCTGCATGTAGTCGAAACAATTTGAATCCTAAGAGAAAGTTGAATCCCATCTCATCAATACCACTGTTCTCCTGCTGCAGCTCTACAACAGCCTGGATCACCGATAGCAGCGTTACTTGTTGGTGCTGCGTCAGGTAAGGCAGGGCGGCGCGAGCGAGTTGCTCTTGGAGCCCAGCAAGAAACTGAGGATCCATTTTGGCAGCGGAGGATATGGATAATGTCTCGTCCTCATTATCGAAAAGGGTCAAAGGAGTGTATCCCAAATTGCTTTCAATTTCGAAGACCATTTCCGGTTCTTTGATTGTCGAAAAGCGGAGTGCTCTAGCGAGCTTGGCTATTATCGCGCTGGCAACATCTCTGCGGCCATAGAATGTCAGCTGGATAAGGAACTGTGGGTGGTACACCGCTAAAGGTCCATTGATGATAGCACTAATGTCAAATATTGTCTTGGCAGTGCGCAGAGCACTTACGGTGTTCCCGGGTAACAACAGCTCTCTGGTCGCCTCATCATTCAAGTTGACTTGAGCATCCTGAACAAATAATTGATTACCAGCTCCAATTACGAAAGTGCCATCCATAAGCCAGTGGGAATCACCAATAGTGTGACTCGTGTACTTTTGAATATCAATAGAGCGAATAGGCGCCCATATATCCAAATGCTTGCTGTAGTCATACCGTTGACGAGCAAATATGGTAACCGAGTGAGTGAAACCTACACCCAATAGCGACTCACCTCCAGGAGTCACTGCCCAATCCAGGTCTTGAATCACTTCGTCGGACTCTTTATCCATTTCGATAATACTTGTCCTTGCGTCCCAAACAAGCAGGCGCCTGGCAGTAGCGACGCATAACTTGCGAGACGATGAGAATTGCATTTTTGAAACCACTGTGTCACTACCCATATTGACCAAGATGTCAAAGTTAGCGGTGACAGTCCACTCAGGTAGCTCTTTTCGAAGCTCTAGGGCCCAAGTTTGAACATGCCCAGCTTCCGTCCTAGTTAGTAGAATATCAGCATGAAACTTCTCGTCAAGAACATGGCGTGATGATCCTACAGGGTCGATAAGTTGAGCTGCAACAATTTTTGAGTGCTCGTTGGTTAGCTCTGATCTGTGCAAGAACGCGAGCTTCTGGTTATGGTACACAAATACACTGATGCCTTGACCTACCACACAGAATACGAAAATGGCGCCACTGACAGAGGGCAGCAGCACAAGACATAGCGGCTTGTCAGACCCAGATATTGGCGCGGATGCTGTCTTTGAAGCAATGGATTCCGTAGTTTCCCAGATAGTTAAGGTACCATCGGTAATTGTGGCAACAAGCTCGTCGAATACGGCCGATATTGAGGCACCATTTCCAGGCGCAATCTCGATGGTGGATTGTTTCCGTAGTGTAGTCTCCCCAAGATTCTGTTTAACCTGCCATACAACCATTTCGCGCAGGCCAGACTGGGTAAGTAACTGCTTACCGTTCGGTGAGCGGATAATAGTCCTGATGGACTTATCGTGACCAGTTAAAACCGATTCAATACGTGGCAACGGGTTTGTACTCAAGAGTCCTTCAATTGGCAGACTTATCATGACGAGCGCGGACTTGGGTTTTTGGTGTGCACTAGCATGAACTGCGAGGCGGATCACAGCCGGGTCATCGAACCGCCGTGTAGCTTGGATAACTGTGGAGTCAGACCACATCACAGAGGTTTGAAGGTCATGAACAGGCCGGCGCGTGAATTTTAAAGACTCTTTGGCGAGTGTTAAGGCGCCCTTGGAGCCTACGTTTGATATTGTCCATAGGGTCAACGAGCCATCGTGGTGAAAGACAGCGATGAGGTCGGTGAAAAGAGGTAGAAGGTTTGACCTTTCAGTCATACCGCAGTCAATTACTGCTGGTGTTGCGTGGCGGCCGCAAGAAATCGACGCCCAAAGGTTGAATGCTCCTGAGGCTGTCGGTGCCCAGACCCGAAGCACGTTGTCCTCGGCCAGCGTGTACAGTACGTTCACAGGCTGCGCCTCTGTGGTCTGGCGCCACCGACTCCATACAAGCGGTGACGGGTGCACTAGATAGTCAAAATCGAAATTCACGCTATTTCTGTCGAAAGAGAGACGGGTCCAGAGCTTGAGGAGGCGATCTTTGTTGCCAAAAGCGCTAATCAAAGTCCCGTCCGGGCTCAATTTGCTGTACGACACGGAATGTGGCATAGATAATGACCAAAGCTTGATTTTATCGGGGATTGACCACAATGCCAGTCCCTGGTCTGAGCCAATGAGGAGTTCATTCCTGTACCAGGATATCGCGCGTACTGTGTCTTCGGCGCTTATTGATGTCGCCTGAGCGTACGACAGTGGCTTATAGAATGACCGTGTGGCCGCATACACGTATACGGTTTCACCAAAAGCAACTGCAACGTCACCCGACTGCGAGTTGATTCCAACCGCTTCACCGTCGGCCGGGAGTGGGAACGTTTGAATTAGCTCGCGCCCATTTTGCAAAATATTGAGATTGTTACCGGAATTGTAGGCCAGCAAACTTCGATCATCCCATAGCCGCGCGTCTACAGCATTGACGAAGCCATTTGGCTTTCCCGGCAAGAACCTCATGGACGTCGAGCCAAGCAGCTGGGCTGCGATACTGCGATGAAGTCTGGGGCCGCCGCAGGGTTGGGTAAGCCTTGGGGGTGTCGCGACTCCGTCAATCTCCCACTCAAATGTGGACGACAACAGCATCGGACACTGAAGTACAATCGGTAAATCTTCTAGATGCTTGATGATTGTATTAATAGGTAACATATATAAATAATTGGGCCTCCTGTGGTCTTAGGAGCCGCACCCCATATAGACCTCATGCATATCCAAACACCTTCCCCAGCAAGATCAGAGGCATGCAGACGGCACGAATGGCCAGGGCCATGCTCTCGATCACCACGGATACTTGGTACAGCACCCACATGACAACCAATACTTCGGACACGACGACAATTACTCGCAAGCTAGGAATTGCATCGGCAATACGGTCGAGCGGGTCCAGGATTATTGTACCGCGTATCAATTGCCGGAAGCTGTCCACCACAGGTGCAAGCGGACTGTCATCCAGAGGTACCGGTGTATATGCCGGAGGTTCGTCTTTTAATCTATCAGCTGTGTTCAGCTTTTGTACCCATTTTCGGGGGGATAGGGCCGACCTAACCTGAAGTTTTGGGTCGTTGCTGGTGCAGACTGGTGACTTTCCTTTATATTGCAGAGGCGACAGCGCCGCAGTAGAGCCTGTGGAAATGGTCAATTCGGGCACAGAGTCGCTGACTTTCGAGTAGCGTTTGCCCAGCAGCCGCCTGAGCTCGAATTTCTTCTTCTGGTCTGGCAAAGTGACTGGAACGTCGGCCATAAGCTCTTCAGGCTCAAAAATGGAACTATCGTCATATCGCCGGCCGGCCTGTCTGAGTCGAGGCCCCTCGGGCGCTGTCAGCGGGGTGGTTGGCGCACTCGCCGGCGAATAAAAGTATTCATCTATCTCGGCATCGTCTTCAGACATGTCCGACTCAGGGTCCTCATAGAGATCGAAATAGTCTCCCCACTGGCCCGAGCTCGTGCTGGTTGGCCGGGTATGCGTGGGCCACCTGGGCGCGCCCGGTGCCCGGTGTTGCGCCAGCCGGTCCTTGGCGTTCACAACGGAATCATGGGTAACACGGAAATTACTTGCTTCTGGCTTGATGTGTATCGACGCGGTGACTCCTGAAAACGAGCTCGACGACGATTTAGATCGGGCCATCTTGAACGGATTGAGCCGTCGCCGGGGCTCGCCGGCAGAGACGAAGACGCTGTCCAGTGCACCGTCGGCCGTCGAGGTCCCCATAATATGTATCGCAGGTCTATCAGGCTGCCTCAAAACGTCCACCAAAAACTCCGAGGAATTTTTGCGCAGCTGGCGATGTAAAAATACTGAGATTAGATTCGACTTTCCGGCTGCGGAGCCACCTGACCCGAAGAGGCTGGCCCACCATGCATGATTCTGCAGCCGGAGCTGCATGTAAAGTTATCGCGAGCCATGCTGGCAAGTGGCCGTATAGAAGACGTCAAGCGCCACGATTCGCTAGCGCTATACTCATGCATAGCTAGCATGTTCCCTTCTCTAGCAGCTTCACTTAAGCAGCCTGCCGAATCGCTTGTATTGACTTTCTTGCTAGCGCTTCAACCATATCAAGAGTGGCTGGGGAAATATCTGGTCACGTGACACAACAGTACGACCAGCAACGGTTCACTACTAGGCCCACAGCGTCGAGACAACACAAAAGACTAATAACAAATTCATTCATAACTTACTACTATAATAAGACCATACAGGAGGTAGTACATGATCAGTGCTTATATCAGTACTTAAAACACCTCGCTGGCAAGGTCGTGCAGGTTCTTTGCCGCGGCCTGAGCGGCCTCAGCAACTTCCTCCATCATGTGCTCGCCCACATTGACAAGTTCCTTCTCCAGCTCTTTGAGAAGCGAGCCAACCTTGTGGCCTTTATGCTTCTGGGCATGCTTAGACTCGGTCGACACAAACATCGACGAAATATCCTTGCCGCCGCCGTTGTAAGCCAGCACATTGGGCGACTCAGCGTCGATATCGGTAAGAGCGTCCGGAGTACCGAATGCAATCAGATTCTTCTTGAGCTGGCGCGGTGTGATGGCACCGTTCACAGCGTACATCGAGTCCGAAGAAGGCTGAAGAGACAAGAAGTAGGTCAACAGACCAGCGATGTGAGGCGATGCCATCGACGTACCCGACATAATCGCCGTCGACGAGGGGCCCTCGGTACCAGCAGAGAGAACATTGACACCAGGGCCAAAGATGTCTACACAGCGACCATAGTTAGAGAAGTAAGCACGCTCGTCATTGACAGCACTTGCACCAACAGTCACAGGCTCAGCGGCGCCGGCAGGCGACACGTTGCAGGCGTCCTGGTTCTCGTTACCGGCGGCGACAGCAAAGTGCACGCCGGCATTCACAGCGGCATTGACAGCAATGTCCAACGAAGGCGACTTACCGCCACCAAGAGACATGTTAGCGGTCGAGCCCTTGTACTTCTTGTCAGACTTCTTCTTGTTGTGTTGGGCGACAACGTATTCAACACCGCCGATAACATCGGACATCGAGCCAGAGCCGTCAGATCCCAATACCTTGACTGCGACAATCTCGGCCTTCTTAGAGATACCGTAGGTCTTGCCCACGATGGTACCCGCGCAATGGGTACCGTGGCCGTGCGCGTCCTTGTCCACATCACCAGTGGGAATGGTCTTACCCCACTTGGCACGTCCCTCAAAGTCTTCGTGGTCAATGTAGATACCAGTGTCCACAACATAAGCAGTCACACCCTTGCCAGCATCATCGTCATATAGGTACTTGTTGAACGTGCCCAGACTCAGAGCCTTACGATGAGATACGCGAGCAAGACCCCACGGAGCACCATTCTCCACCTCTTCATGCGAGATGTTGACTTCAGAGTCGTGCTCAACGAATGCAACCAGCGGGCTTTGGCGAATCAAGGCAATCGTTGAGGGCAGAAACTTACCAGCGTAACCACGGAAATCGCCAATGTCGAAAAGCTTAGACAAGCCGTGGTCAATCGAAGAAAGCAGCTCCTGCTCTTCATCGAGTGACGCAGCCAAATTCATATGCTCGCCGTGCGTCACGTCCAACCAGTTCATGTGGGTGGCAATTGCACTTGCGCCAACATCCTTCTTGAACACGATAATATATTTGTCCTTGATGACCTTAGGAGCCGCAGTATCGGACGAGATCAGCGGGGCATGGTCTTCCTTGCGGTCAACATCCGCGCAGCCACGGAAATGAGCCGCATCCTTCGAATGCTTGCCATGGTGGCCATGCTTTGCGGGAACATCAGGGAATATATCTTTCAGGTGTCCCTCGGCAGGTGTCGCCGTAGCAGAGCCATCGGGAAACAGACCCTTAGATTCACTCTCACTAGCGGTGTCAACCAGTTCCGGCACATCAACACCAAAAATGCGGTCGATGTCAGCGTGAGGGATGTAGAGCGCCTGAGCCAATGGCGCAGCGGCGAGAAGAATTGCGGGTCTAACCATTGCGTCAAGTAATGGGGGTAGGAGAGAAGGTGGGACTGGGGACATTGCGCTCATTTATCCGCCTGCGCCGGGGCAAGGGCTCGCGGGCCTGCGGTGCCCAGATCGGGGTCAGGTGAGCTCAGAAAATATAGCAAAGGAATGGCGCAATGGCGGCTGCTCGATGGAGCATTATTCTCTGGGTGGCAGTAACAAAGATTATTGGCTGCTAGGTCTCGAGCTGTGCTACTGGCAGTGCTTGTTTCTGGCCTGCCCACCCCTAGCTATTATCATCGTAGATCCTTATCGGCGCGGCTCGGGGGACCCTTTGGGACTATTACGTCCAGATGCGGCCAAACACGGGTCGCCACCCAGTGAAGGACGTAGCAAGCGCGTGGTCCTGAGAGCTAGCATTTCACCTTATTCAAGCACAATTGCCGCATGATCAGTTTCTCCAGATTTTTGCCGTAAGTGGCTGCAGAGCCTCGTCTAGCGCTCGCCGACCTCAATGCCGCTCGCTCCCCTCCTGCGTCCTATCCCGCCCGGCGACGTACAGCCAGCTGCGGTAATGCGACCGCGGGTTGGGGTTTTGGCCGCCGATAACAGGGTCTACAGCGTGTGACTGTAAGCGAGGTGGCCTTTGCATCGAAAGAGAGAGACACGCATCACACACCCCCTAACCTTAATCGCTCCAACAGGAATACAAGCCATTGGCACTCCCATAGACTTGGTCACCAATGGTCACCAATTTCGCATGAAGTATACGCAAAGCGTTCCATAGAACTTTTAGGCTTGTGAACATGGTTCGTAGTTCTCCATGGTGCGTATTATGAGCGTGTCAATATATCGTGGCGCTACTGCACCGCAAAGGGCAGGCGAACACACCCGTTGTTGGCGGGTGAATTCGATCATAGATCAAGCCAGACCTTAACAGAAGGTCCTCAGAGCCACCACGAGAACGGACCAAAAATTTCCCTCCCCGTAAATCCAAGCAAGCAATTATTCAGGTGTATATACATGACTCTGATAAATGGATCCATCTGCTTGCCGAGCAAACCACCAAAACCATCGTCTTGATATGGCTAATTCGTAACGACTGCATCTCCGCTAGTTACTATTTACTCATTGTTTGTGCCATTTTTGTATGTTACTTGTATGTTACAATGCTGGTAACTCTCTTGGAACTCAACACCGAACTTTCAAGTCAATCCTATAAGCTCCCGGGAAGACGAGTTCGTCGGCCAAGCTAGGCTACCACTTACTTAAGCAGTTCTCTACCATTTTACCCACCTACCTTGAACATGGCAGCCGGCCGCGGGTTCAATGTGGCCCATCAAAAGGTCTCAGTGGACATTGATCTGGCTCATCATCTCCTGAGCGGGTGGGTCGAGCTGATGATTGTACCAACTTCTCCGGATCTTGCCCATGTGGTGCTGGATGCCCGCCAAATGTGTATCACCAGAGTGCAAGTGAACAGCTATGATACGACATTTAGGCACAATGACTTGGTGCGCAGCCTTCCCAAGATGCCCTCCGCGTGGGGAGTACACCAGGCCAATCTCCTCAAGGATAAGATGCAAAACTTGTTTTCCGAGGACCCGCCCGGTGATCTGGTCATCGACATACCTAAGACAGTCAAAATTGCAGACCAGGATACCTCCACAACATACATCGTCTCCCATTCAGAACAGGAAAAGTCTTACCAGCATCTAACAGTTCGGGTTTACTTTGAAAGCTCCGGGTCCACGGCTGGTTTCAACTTTGTTGGCGGCAAAGATTCGGAGCTTCCTACGGGCTCGTGGCACGCCTACACCACGCATGTCCCTCTGGGTCAGGCCACGAGCACCTGGATTCCTTGCGTTGATGGCCAAATTGGTTTATGTACATGGGAGATCGAATTTGCCGTACCAAAAACTCTGCGCAGCTTGCATAACATTATAGCCAGCGAGAATGGTGTCAAAGTTGGTGGAACTACTGACGATGTCGGCTCCGATCAAAATGATTCGAATGATGATGAAGATGATAATATTGATGAAGCAGAGGATGAAGAACTAAACCGCGAGGTGCTGGTGGTGTGCAACAACAACTCGCCTAACCAGATTGCCCACCCATCTGACCCGAACAAAAAACTAGTCTCGTTTGAAATGTACACTCCCATCTTTGCCCAACATGTTGGGTTTGCTGTGGGCACTTTCCAACAGACTTTAATGTCTTCGACTGCTGATGATGGAGATGACGGATCTAGCGCCTCGGGGATTCCATTCTGTGTATACTCGCTCCCTGAGAAAGCCTCCATGATTCAGAACAGCTGCGGCATATTTTCCCAAGCTATGGAATATTTCACACGCGAGTTTGCTTCTTTTCCTTTCGCTGCATATTCACTATGTTTCGTGAGCGATTACTCCTTTGATTCTGCAGATGCCGCAGGATTGAGCATTTGCACCGATCGACTCTTGTTTCCTGCTGACACCATTGACCCTGTATTCACAAATACCGAACCACTAATTCGGTGTTTAGCAGCACAGTGGTGCGGCGTCAATATTGTTGCCCATGATCTGAATGATATCTGGATCACTGAAGGAATTTCTTTGTTTATGACCCATCTCTTTGTTCGTCGGCTGATGGGCAACAACGAGTATCGCTTCCGAATGAAAACTTACTCCAATGAGATTGTGCGGCAGGATGTCAACAGGGCCCCACTCGCGGAGCCTCTGTTCCAATTTCCGCTATACCCAGATGACTTGGCATTTATTAGACTAAAGGCCCCCATGGTACTGTATATTCTTGATCGCCGCATGACGAAGACCGATCGGTCTCTGGGACTATCGCGTGTGATTCCCAAACTATTTTTGCAAAGTATGTCCGGTGATCTGAACTCGCAAATCAACACTCTTCATTTTATGAAATTATGCGAGCGAGTGGCCCATCACCGCCTGGATACTTTTTTCAATGAGTGGGTATATGGCTCTGGTTACCCCATTTTCCGGGTAACTCAACGATTTAATAAAAAACGCATGTTCATCGAGATGGGCATTGGTCAAGTCCAAAGCAGAGAATTTTCCCCCGAGGATGTCCGTGACGATCGTTTCCTAGAACGCGCCGTGGAAGATTTATTACGTCAAAAGAAAGAGAAAGAGATTGAAGTGGCTCCTGTATTCACCGGGCCCATGACGATCCGAATCCATGAAGCGGACGGTACACCGTATGAGCATGTGGTGTTTCTTAAGGATTCGTTCACGAAACTTGACATTCAATACAACACGAAGTACAAGCGCCTCCGGCGTAATCAAAAATTCCGCTCTGGTGGCAATGAGGCTGAAGAGTCTGATTCTGGAGGTCTAATCCATTGCATGGGGGATGTTCTAATGCGTGACAGGGAGATCGATGATTGGCGGTTAAGCGACTGGGGTCAAGACGATGAGGAGTACATGTTTAATGAGGCATTTGAATGGATTCGTGTAGACTCGGATTTTGAGTGGATTGGTAAGATATTCCTTGGCCAACCCGACTACATGTATGCATCTCAGCTTCAACAGGATCGCGATGTTGTAGCACAATATGAAGCTGTGGTGTTTTTTTCCACCCAAACACCAAATACGATTTATTCATCAATTTTGACTCGTACGCTCATGGACCGCCGCTATTATTATCAGGTACGTGTGAACGCAGCCCTGGGATTAGTTGCTTCCGCAGTGGAGCAAATTAGCTACCTCGGGAAATTTCACCTGCTCAAGGCTTTTCAGCAAATGTTCTGCTTCAAAGATACTATGATCCCAAGGCCGAATAACTTTTCAGACTTCCCCGTCTATTTCATTCAGAAGGCAATCTTGACAGCCCTCAGTTACATTCGTGACGCCTCGGGTCAATCCCCCACGGATGTGAGAAAGGTCCTTCTAGATCTCATGCGCTACAATGAGAACTCTGGCAACCCATACTCCGACAGCCAGTATATTCTCACCCTGATGACTGCTCTGGTTACTACACTTAGGCCTATGGGCGATGATGCGTCACTGATTGACCACAATGATGCCCAGACACAGAAATATGTTACCGAAGTTATCGGTGAGATCGACAAGTGCCAACGTCTTGATCAGTGGCTTCCGTCATATAACCACATCGTTAGTGTTGGTGCCATTTACCAGGACGAACTCCTGATTCGTGCTGGCTACGGACGACCTCGCCTAGAAAAGTTGTTGTCTTTAACAAAACCCGATAACCCTGGAAATATTCGTATCGCTGCGGCACAGTCGATTCTAGATCTCGGCGGTTATCGGAACGCACAAGTCCTCAAATATCTTTACATGTTGGGTTTGAAAGACTCTTCGAGGTATGTGCGTTTTGGGATTTTTCGATGCCTCCGTCAATTCATTGGAATGGTGGCTCTTCATGGCGAATATTATGCGCCGAATGACAAAGAGAAATCAGAAGAAAGTGCTATGCTCGCGCGTAATCGGAACATTGCGCGCCGGTATGTGCGAACAGCAATCCCTGTTCTACGAGAAACCCTGGGTCAACGTGTCCATTTGCAACAGGCACTATGGGATATGCTTATATCTCCTGATATTAATGTTCTTGGGCGAAGAATTCTCTTTGAAATGTGCGACGTTTTGTTTGAACCAGAACAATCTCTCGTCTTGAAACTACCCACCCCCAAATTATACAAGTTGACAGCAAAGCGCAAGAGTGAGGACGGCTATCTGATGATCATCAAATATCGTAATGTACTGAAAAAGGATAAGCTGGCCAGCAAAATTGAAAATGGTACTGGTCGCGCGTCTGTTACTGAAAAAGTTCGGAATGGCAACGGGGCAAATGCACCTCCGCGCCTGTCGCTCCGACTCGGTTCATTCTCTCCTCAAGGTTCGTCTGGAGATTCTGGGACCGTAGGTGGGGGACTTGGAGACACTAAAGATCTCAGCCCGCTTCAAGAATCAAAGCAGCATGAACCTTCTACCAATAAGCCGTTGAAGCTCAAGCTAGGGTTCAAACTCGGGGCCTAAAATTGAAACTACCTGCTATATTGGTGAAATGATATCTGACCATAAATTCGCATAACTTTTCTTGTACAATATTTATTATCATATGCTTGTGTGCTTCGTTCCTAGGCCCGAGCCTCTGCTTCGCTTCGCGGCATGGTGGTGATGGGCGGGGTAAGGTTGTTGGTAGCCTTTGGGCGCAACATCACCAACACAGCAGACAAGTGGCATCCCTCTCTTTGTCAGACCATGTCAGAGTGGGGAGGCCAAGTAGATGAGCCAGAAGATATTGATGTTGAGGCAATTCTCAGAGACGCTTCCACGAGTGAGACGCAAAAGGCTTCCACGCTTCAACAGAAGCTAATTGAGGCTGCGCAGAATGGGTCTACTAACGTGGTCCACGACATCCTTGGAGATGATGCTGCGGAGGCCCTGGTTAACGTGGACAGCAAGGATGCTGGTGGTAGTAACGCCTTGATATACTCGAGTATATTTGGCCACGAGAATGTTGTTGTTGAACTCCTGCGCTTCAATGCCAGTGTGGATGTTCAAGACCAAAACGAGTGGACTCCACTCATGTGGGCTGTGCAAAACCAGCATTTTGGCATTGTACGCCGGCTCCTTGATCAAGGGGCTGATATCAATTACAAAACTAGCAGCGGCCGTAGTGCTATTGATGTGGCTCAGCCAGGTTCGGCGATAGCGCTGTACTTTACAGCTAACGGGTACATGCAGGCGAATGAGACAGACGACGACTTTTACAAACCGGTAGAGAATCCGTTGGATGTAGATTCACGGTTTGAGCAACAACTTGAAGAGTCTTCCGCAGCTCTCGGCCTCAAAATCGCTGATATATCCTTGTCCGAGGACCAGGAGCCCGGCAATGCGTTGGGTTTTGGCGGGGGCCTGGACATGGACCCTAGCGATTTTGACTGGGAACGCTATCAACTTGAGCAGTCTTTTGTCCTCAATGTCCGGGAAATACCTAGATTTCTTGACCTGGTTGTTTCAGACGTTAAGCCGACTCTGCAAAAGAACCAGGCCCCGTTGTCTGCGAACGCCATTTTCATGGTCCTACGCTACTATCATTACAACGGCCCTCCTGAAGCTGTTGTGGGCCTATTGAACCCTTTGGGCCGGCGCATTCTCAAGTCTCTAGACGAACATAAGCATGACTTGAATTATGCATGCTACTGGCTCGTCAATGTTCACGTTTTGCTGTATTATATGCGGCGTGACCCAGGTGTCAACCTGGGCACATACAAAGAATTCCAGCCAACAATCGAAGAACTTTTGGAAAATTTAACGCAACTGGTCATTGCAGATGTACAGGAGCTTTTGGAACCGCTCATCCGGCCCTGCCTACTCGACTATGAGAATATTCCTGGGTTGGACGGCATTCGCTATCGTGGAGACTGGAACATTTTCCATAGACAAAAGAAACCTGACGATCCCCTGGCGGATACGGCCAAGATGATTTTGCCACCATCTATGGAAGCTCTGAGGAAGCCTGCCCCTCGTAAATTTACTGCGGTTCTATCTTCTTTGTTGTTGATTCTGGATATTTATCGCGCCCATCCGATCATTATTCAAGAGATCTACTCCCAGTTGCTATATTGGCTGGGCTCCACCATGTTTAACTCGATCTTGCAAAATCGCAAGTATTTAGCGCGCGTGAGAGCTATGCAAGTTCGGCTCAACCTCTCTTTCGTCGAGGACTGGTGTCGCAACAACAATAGACGGCCCAGCGATGGTGATGAGTTTTCCAAGGTGCCAGCCTATAAATCGCTCGTTGAGTTAGGAAGAATGCAGTTGGCCCCTGCTGCTGAGCTGTTACAGTGGCTGCAGATTTTCAGCGGGTTTGGTAGCGACTTCACAAATGTGATCGCGGCTCTGCAAGAACTCAAATCTCTCAATCCCAAGCAACTGCTATATGCTGCTAAGCACTACCGCAGTGAGGTAAATGAGCCTGCACTCTCTAAGGATTACCGGGTTTATTTACAAGAGCTAGCCGCTCACTACACGTCGCAGCAGGCTGCAGAGGAGAAGGCGGCAAAACGAGCGGCCTTGGAAAAGCCTAGCCAGGCCGACCCTGGCTCTAATACGAGTGATGGCGCCACCGCTGCCAAAACTGGCACAGTCCCGGGAGATCAGTTGCAAGAGGGGTGCCTCCCGAATAAAAAGGATAGCACCAATCCTGAAGATGGCGAGAGTGGTCATGGACCTGTTGGCAGTGATCCAGCATCCAAGAATGCTGGTGAGCAACGGAGCCAGGCTGTCCCTCCGCAACCACAGCCGCCATCGCAGCCATTGTACCCCATTGATATCAAAAGCACCGGCATAACGGCACCGGATATCTATCTCGACTCTGAGCTGACGTTGCCTCTGTACCTGCCCTCCATGCGCGAGTTGGTTGCCTACTGGGGCGGCGGGCTTGGCGGGGTCGATACCAAGTCTACACACTACTTTGTGCCGGCCATTCCTGCCGAGCTTGCTGATGCATTAGATAGTAACATTGGGGACGATAGTGCCTATGAGCAAGTACAAGTGCCTGCGCTGTCGCAGGTGCGGCGAGAAGAGGTGGAAGAGCCTGAGCAAGCGCCCACGGGCAGCGGCTGGTCGCGAACCTGGGAGCTGGACGAGCTTGACCGGGGCAAGTGGTAGCGCCTAAATTTCTATACGTACTTTTATTTTTTAGCTGCAAGCTGCAAGTTGTACAAGTGCTTCATTAAACCAAGCGTGCTTTAAAACCAAAGGTGCACTCTAAACGATTCCACCTCTGGTGAGCACCCATCCCGTGTCCTCGCCTCGTGCCTACACCTCTGTCGAGGCTCGTTCCCGGTGCCCCTAACCTTCCCAGCCCCCCAGCTTGCCAGCCTGCATCCCCAGACAAGGCTCCCAGCAGGTGCTGACGAGCTGACCACCTCCACCCACTCCATTCACCAGTCCACGATCATGGCCACGGAGTTTGCCCCTGCGTATGCTCCGTTTTTCGGCTTTGCTGGCTGCGCTGCGGCGCTCGTGCTGAGCGCTGCCGGTGCTGGCCTTGGCACGGCAAAGAGCGGCATCGGCATTGCCGGCATTGGCACATTCCGGCCGGACCTGATCATGAAGTCGCTCATGCCAGTGATCATGAGCGGTATTCTCGCCGTGTACGGGCTCGTGGTGAGCCTGCTCATTGCTGGCGCGCTGGATCCCGCGCAAGAGTACACGCTGTTCAATGGGTTCATGCACCTGGCCTGCGGGCTTAGCGTGGGCTTTGCCGCCCTGGCCTCGGGCTACTGCATTGGCGTTGTTGGCGACGAGGGCGTGCGCCGGCTCATGCAGGAGCAGCGGCTCTTTGTGGGCATTGTCCTCATTTTGATCTTTGCCGAGGTCCTGGGCCTGTACGGCATGATCATTGCTCTGATCCTGAACACTCGTGGCTCTGGCTAGCCTTGCCCCGCGTGCTAGCTGTGCGAGCCCTGCCACGTAAAAGCAGGAGCCATTTGCTAGTTTTTGCATTTGGTGCTGCGTCCATATTATACTATACTATCCATCTAGTCTAGGAGAGATCCATTTTCGAGTCGACGGGGTCTGTTGCTGCTGCGGCTGCTGCTGGTTCTGCCGGCACTGCTGCTACCGGCGCTGACATCGTTTGTTCAATAGCCGCGGCGCCAGCGGAGGCCACCGGCTCCACAGACGTCCAGCCATCCTCATTCAGGTAGCTGGCCGACCGTTTGGCGTCCAAAAACAGCGAGTACGAGCGCTTGACATCCGAGACCTCCACGGCCGGAGCGTGCCGTTTGGCGGCAACCAGGCTGGCAGTGGATATCAGGTTGGCCGCGTAGCGCAGGCTGGCCTCCGCACCAATTTTGGCCAGAATGGCCAGAGCGTCGGGATGGAGATCGACCTCTTCCTCCTGGGCCCGGATGTTCAGAATCTCCTTGATTTCGTCGGGCGAGTATGCGGTCGTGGAGATCACGACGGCCCGGTCCAGCAGGTCGGCCGGAAGGCCGTGGGCCGATGTGGTATCGGTGCCGCGCGTCAGCGAGACGCCGCGGTTGGTGGCCATGATGACGATAGGCGCAAGCTCGTCCTCCAGCGCGCGGTTCACGAACGAAAAGGCTTCAATGTCCAGCATGTGCACCTCGTCAATGAACAGCACGCCGGGAACGATCTCGGCCTTGCCCTCCTCGCGCCACTCGCCGATTTTGGCGTTGACCTGATCGCGGACCTCGGGGCGGATCTCGCCGACATCGCCCGAAAACAGGGCCAGAAAGCCCTGCGTGCGTGAGTTGATGACGTCTATCTCATGCAGCGAGACTGTATGCACAACCTCCTTGCGGCGCTGCAGCTCCCCCTCGGGCGTCTGCACAAACTTGGTGTCGGCGCCCATGGCGTCGTAGTCGCGCGAGCGGGCATAGGAGCGGCCCAGCTTGCTAACGCGGCCAGTCGCCTTATCTATGGACACGACGTCACCGGCCACGACCTTTTCCTTGGATAGCCCGTCGATCATTTTGGCGCCCAGCTCATAGATAGTCTCCATGTCCGTGGTCTTGATGGTGAGCTTGCCCTGCTTGTGGCCGCCCGTGACGGAGCGGTCGATCTGGATCTCCACGACCTCGCCCTCAATGATCTCGGTTTCCTCGCGGATCTTGATGCCGATGGACCGGCGGAACGCCTGGGTCAGCGCCTCGGTGCGGGACATTTCGAACGAGTACAGCTCGGATCCGCTCACGGTCGTGAACGGCGTTTCGGAGCCCAGCGACTGCGCCATGCCCATGGCGATGGCCGTCTTGCCCGTGGACGGCGGCCCGGCTAGTAGCATGGCCCTGCCGGCGATTTTGCCTGCACGGATCAGCTGCAGGACGACGCCCGCGGCCTTCCGGGCCTTGAGCTGGCCGACCATGCCCTGCGACTTTTCCCGGGGCTCGATGCCGTCCACAAGGCCCAGCCCCGTGATGTGGGAGTGCGCGGCAATCAGATTTGTGCCGCGCACGAGGTTGGAATCCGACGTTTGGATGGACATGTCTTCCTGGCAGGTTCCACCGCGGCAGCTTACTTTTTCATACCTCCCACCTGGGTGATGCGCGATGTGGCCATCGGGTAAGTGAGCGAGAAAGAGCCCGTCCCGCCAGCGGGCTGGGAGAAGGTGCCGGATAGCCCCTCCACCTCCGCTCAGTCCGAGCCACCACTGCTCGAGCCAACTCAAGTCAAGTGGCTGCCCGGAGTCTGCCTTTGCACAACAGCAGAAGCAGCCACCATGATTCTGGGAGATCTGAGAGCGGCGCTGGCGTCCTGCTTTTCCTGCTTCAACTCGGCCTCCCTGGTCATCAATGGCCGCCAGCTCAACATCGTCGGCCTGCTGGGCGTGGGCGGGTACTCGTACGTGTACCTCGTTGAAGACACGGCCGGCCAGAAATACGCGTTGAAAAAGTTCACTGCCACAGACAGTGACCGCACGGCGCTGCGCGAACTTGAGGCGTCAAAGATGTTCGCGCCGTCGCCGCTGGTCATATCGCAAGTCGACTCGGAGGTACGCCAGGAGCCGGACGGCACCAAGACCGTGTATATTCTGCTGCCTTACTACGCGCATGGCACTCTACAAAGCAAGATTGACGATACCGTGGTTGAGGGCGCCTCGCTGCCCGAGGCGGAGATCCGCAGCATATTCGAGGGCGCCTGCCGGGCGCTCCGGGTCATGCACCGGCATCGGGTGTCGGGCCCCGTGATAACGAGTGATTTTGTGGTGCCTTCGGGCGGCATGATGGCCGACTCTGGCGCCGGAAGTGGCCAGGACAGCGAACACACGAGGTTGCTGGACACGCCTGCCGAGGAAGAAGAAGAACAAGAAGAAGAAGAAGAAACAGCGGCGGCCAGCGCTAGCAGCATGGCCGAACACGTTATTGACGACGACGGCGGCGATGACGAGGACGACGCCGAAGAGGACGGCTACTATGGTAGGAGCACTGCCGGCCGCAGCCAGCCGCTGACCGGCCGCTACAATAGTGGCTACGCTCCAATGGGCGACCCGTCGACCCTGGGGGCCGACGCTGGCATGGGCACTGCTGGTCCCGGGGCCGTGCAACTAGGTGAAATGGTTCCGTGGGCCCACCGAGACATCAAACCGGGCAACCTGATGCCCAATGACCACGGCCAGGTTGTGCTCATGGACCTGGGCAGTGCAGCGCCGGCGCGACTGGCGGTGAGGAGCCGGAAGCAGGCTCTGGCCGTGCAGGACATGGCCGCGGAGCTGTGCACGCTGCCGTACCGGGCACCCGAGCTGCTGAGCGTGCGGTCGAATGCGGACATCACCGAAGCCTCCGATATCTGGAGCCTGGGCGGGACCATCTACGCTCTGATGTACGGGATCTCACCGTTTGAAAATGAGGAGCGGGCCGCCGGGGCCAACCTGAGCATGGCAATTCTTGGCGGAACGTTCCGGTTTCCGGAAAGCCCGACATACTCGCGGGAGCTCAAGGACATTGTGAGCCAATGCCTCACTGTTGATCCGGAAGAGCGGCCCACTGTGGACGACCTGCTCGACATGTTGCAGCGGCCATCGCCCACGGCCTAGTTGTCTTTCTGTCGGGGGTCTCCAGCTAGCTCTGAATCACTGCACTCGCACCAGGGTAAGAAGGTCGCTGGTCTGCCTTGGTTTGGGCTCGTTTGCAGCTCGTCCCCGGCTCGTCCCTGGATCGTCCCTGGATTGTCCCTGGATTGTCCCTGGATTGTCCCCGTTTGGCCTCTCTTTGACCTCTCTCTGCCGTGCCTTTTCCAAAGTGCGTACTCCCGCCGGAGCTGCCCTTGCAGCTTGGAGCCGCAGGTGCTGCAGGACCACAGGTGCCTGCAGGTGGCCGTCGGGTCTGAGTCCTCAGTGCACCCTAACCCACGGACCCACCTTAGGCGAGCGGTCAGGGCAGGCATGAACACGTTTATATATGCGGCAAGTACCCACGTCAGCGGGTACCCTTCTTGCACAGCTAACTATGGGCGGGTCAACGCAGACAAACTACGAGGGCCAGCAGGGATGGAATGATTGCCCGCTGGACCTAATGGCGTCGTCCGGCGGTGCCGGTGGCGCCGGGGCAACCGGCGCGCGGCGCGGCGCCAAAAGCAAGCCGCGGCGCGTGTTCTCGCCGGCGCCCGGGCCCACGCCGCCTAGCAACTCGTCGGCATCGTCGCTCGCATCGCTTTCGGCAGCAGCGGGGCCGCCCAAAAAGAACGCCTAGCCGGCGCGCCTCGGGGCGCTGGCCCGTCACGTCCTATTTATTACCGGCGCCTCGGCGGCAGGATACATAATTTAACTTCGCGTAATACCTTCATTTCCGAGCTGGTTGAGTTGGCTGCCGCCGCCTGCGATTGCGGGGAGCGCCTTTGCGGGCTGGCCGCTCTATTATGCCGGCCACCCCCGGCCTTTCAAGACTTTGGGCCCGCGCTGCGCTGCCCAGCGCCAGCGGCCTGGGCTCGAAGCGGACCACCTCTTATGCTGCTGGTACCCCCCGCCAGGGCCTGGCCGTGGCCGCTGGCCGGCTCGCGCTGGGGCCCGCGCGCAGCCCTTACCCACCGTGCCTGAGAGCTCGCTGCCCCAGTTCTGACAGCTGGGCAGGTCGAGCGCGGGCAGGCCAGCTGACTGACGCGCTGCCGGGGCCAGATCTCCGACAGCTACCCCAGGCTCTTCACCTTCCCCCTCTGCCTACTCGACTGCCACCGCCCCCGCGCCCGCCATGAGCGACTCGGAGTACACGCTGCCGGGCGTGATGCGGTACCTGCAGCTCGAGTGGCAGCGCAACGAGCGCGACCGAATCCAGTGGGACATTGAGCGGGCCGAGATGCGCTCGCGGCTGGCCAAGCTCGAGGCGGACCGCGCCGCGCTCCAGCGCACCGTCGACGTGTACGAGCGCGCGCAGCCGCGCCGCCGCTCCGCCGCCGGC